>OU342440.2:2302500-2447426 GCA_910589575.2 Carcina quercana | reverse complement strand
GGATCTCTCAATTTGACAGATTTTAAATGTATGTTACGCGATAACTCCGCGCTTTTTGAGAAAATCAACAAAAAACAAATATGTACCCATACAATGGGTGAAAATTTTAGAGGATGAATGCTGTAGACATTTGGGCAGTTGAAGTCGGTTTCTACTTCTTGTTGAACGCATTATTTTTAAAAAATAGTAGGTATACAAGAAATAGCGAGGCGTTGTTGGTCGTTTCATTGATAATTTACACACTTAAATTAGAATATAGAACGAGTTTCCAAAACAAAAAACTCAGAATTAAAAGACCATTCCGCTCCCCTCGTTTCGTTCGAAAACCTGTAATTATCCCCGCCCTTATCATTAGTCCGTTTTAAAGGAAAGGCGCGTCGTCCTGTAAAAAGTTAATGATATGTGAAGATCCCGGGAAATCCTTCGTGTAATTGTTAGTGAATTTAATGGCACGTGAGAAGGTCCGCGAGATTAACTAGCTGCGACAAATTTTGATGCGGACAGGGAGGTCCGGACTTCTTGATTTGGTTGGGTTAAATCTTTATACCTGTTCTTTGTTCCATTTTGTCATATAATTTATAGATTACTAATATACAGAATTCCGACTACCACCCTCTCCTTTTGATCCGCGATACCTCATCTTGAACACTAGGAAAATATACCAAATTGTCTCCATGACGTCATATAGCGGCCGCCAATTGATGGAACCGATGTCCTAGCCTCTATTCACCCAAGCCCACTAGTCCACTTGTTTAATACACCTTAAAATTGGGAATTGAAGTACTAGTAGTAATACTTGAACGGCCCCTAAAGTCATTTTAACAACTTAAATTTTTTTCTCTTAATTTTAGAACCTTCCATAATTTGTTACGAGGGGTGATAGTTTCTTTTGAGCTATTAGAAAGCGCTGCCAGTGACTGGAATATCTTCCAGATCATTGGACATTCACATAAAATATTCTGTATTACTAAAACTTATTAATAATAAGTATAAAATAAATAGCAGCTTTTACATATTCTTGAACGTATGAACCACGACCCTACAAGCGAAAGGGGCTCAAATAAACAAGTGTAAAGCCAAGGCATGGTAAAACTTTAATTTAATGTTGCTCATAAACAGACAAAAAGAACATTATGAAAAGAGCAAGCTTAATTAATTTAATTATCGCTTTACACAGTGGAATAGTTAACAAACTATTCTAATAGTCCAATCAGGGAAGGAACGTTAACCCTTTCCCGGCAAGATACGGTTTTATTAAACTATAATGAGATACCGAGGATCATAAACGTTAAACTTAAAGCAAACTGTTGTAAAGTTTCCAATGTTCTTTGCGCAGTTTCACGATTTACAATCTAATAGAATTCTCATTGGTTCTGGGACTGCTGGTTCGTTCTGATAGTTGAATATAATCAAACCGACAACGTTGCGGAACCAAGGACGGAATGTAAATGTCTGGACTGTGAATGTTGTTCCAGCTTTGACTCCAAACCACAGACTGCAAAAATGCAGTCAGAGTGATAGAACACAACAGTTGACACAGATACATTGAGTAATTTGCATGTCAACTGCGTATGAACAGTAATTTTGCATGTTTTTTCTTTTGTTTATGTACTGTTCAAGGCGCCGTTAACCCACTAACATTTTGGAAATAATGACAAATTTCGACACCAGCGGGATTCAAACCTCCGTCTCTCGCCTTTCGGGGCGAACGCTCTGCGAACTAAGCTATCGATTTTGAAGCTGACTTCCCGTTTCATCAATTTGTTTTAGAAATTATTAATAACTCACAGCAATGACCACGTGTATCGCCGCCATTTTGTCGAACGCCAACCAACGAGCATAGTGTATACGGAAACACATCAAACAAAAGTCAAAATCATTGGCATATAATTTAAAACACCAAATTAAAGAAAACATACATATGAAGTTGTAACAGAATTACTTACGAAACCAAAAATGGGACCACAAATAGGTGTAACAAAATGGCGCCCAGCTAGCATTGCGATATCCTTATGACGACACGCGTTTTCAAAATGGCGTCGTTAGTTCATTTGGTTTCCAACCGTGCAAAAATTCAAGTCATAATGCCTCAAAATAATGTCAAAAAGCTCTCAAATAACACCTATTTCACCGCGCATTTAAAAGCAGCTACGTACTCGTATATCAAAGACAAGTCGTGAGCGCAATGGCTGCACTGGGAGGCATTTTTTCAAAACGTCACGAGGGCAAGTCGTTAAGACAAAATAGACGACCCTGGTATTTACGTCTGGAAAATGCAATTTTCGACAATAAAGTGCACATGGTCCATTAGAGGTAGTAAGTGGTGGCAGTAAACACCCTGCCCTACCCTAGCCGGGGTATTATTGCGGTTTTATATTCACACTTAACGTTTATTGAAAGACGGGGCTGAAGATTGTTTGTGTGCTGCAACGCAGTAGGATTTGATCGAGTTAATATGTAGCTAGTTCAAATATACTTTTTAAGATATATATTTTATTCTTCGGACAATACTAACAGTAAATTCAAGCTTGTTTGCAATGTATTTATGTCAGCTTATTTAGGTCAAATCTTGCCAGCTTAATTAGAACCACTTCGTATGATGATGTTGGATTTTTTATACGTTGACAATACATTTTCACGGTTCCATCGAGCTGGTCTGACGCTGGTGTTGGTAGGTGGCCACAGGAACTGACACAAACGTTTTTAAGTATTAAAAATGAAATTTTAACATTTAACGAATACTTGTTTAGAAAGGAATATCTAGCCTAATATCTAATAAGTGGAAAATTAGAATACGGATTCCTTTTAATTCAACTACACCCACTCAACTTGTGGATAGTCAATTTATAAGACTTCGTGGGAAAATGAAATAGGCTTCTTAGTTTCTTAAAGTATTAAGTAGTTCTTTCAATTTTTCCTTTGACATAAACTTGAAGGATTTTAAAAGAGGTTTACGTTCTGTATAATTTTATTACTGTATTTATTTGCAAACATTTTTAATGTAGAGTAAATAAAGAATAGATGTCAGATCCCAAAATTACGAACAACTGTGTTCAAGTAAACGACACACGACGACCAGTTAGAATGTTAGTATATACTCTAGCACAAAATGGATGGAGCTGAATTAAAAGACACCCTTCGGTTTTCGTCACACTTATCCCGGATTATCCCATGTAATGACCCTCTGAATTTTACTTACTCTAACGAAGCCTTTAACCATACATTGACACGAAAAGGACGGGCTAGGGTTGAACTGTTACAAAACGAATGGATTTTTATAAAAAGCCAGCGCATTTTTGTACAACTTTAAGAATTTTTAGAGTTCCGTAACCAATATTCACGTGGGAAAATTTCTGAAGGATAAGCAGACGAAAACTTTACAAAGAATGACATTCTAATCTAAAGATATACAAACCGACATCCAACTTCTATACCGGCAAATGTAACGAACGTATCCAACAAGCCTCCCATGTCATTGACCCCAGAGCCCGAGAAAATTTCACGACGAATTTCCGACACGCTCTATCATCACTAATGGCTTGCAAATAGCTCCACCAATCGTCTTAGGCTCTTATATCATTCGCATTTCACCCCCTACATTATTCAGTATTTTGCTTTTTAATATTCAAGCGACATATTTGAGTCTCCTTTCAATTTTTTCCCTGTGCCTCTCGTGTACCGGTGTGCTTGGAATTTTGAACGCTACTTATTGATGTTCGTCTCTTAATCCGAACATATCACGTCGGTATTGGGTGTTCCATTTATTTTTTATAGATGCCGAGAGGGGAGGGGGGTCGTTTATAACCTAGATATGGTTTATGGCAGTGGGGGGAATCAGCGGCCAAGTTTATGGTAATGATATTCATTCGATTTCGGTTATCGAAAAGGAATTAGTCATCGCTGTACCTATATCAAAATATCAAAAGCAGAAGCAGTTAAAAAAGCAGCTAAGTGCGTTTTGGGCCACGCGTTTCCGTAGTTGAAGGTTTTATAAAAAGTAATTTTGAGTGAAATTTGTACGAAATTTTCATTTTGACCACTCCAAGTGTATTTTATAATTTGGTCGCCTATTACTCGTTAATCTGTGAAGCCTCCTTAGTCGTGATAATTTTCCTTTTAAGTTCAGTGTACATATACTACTGTGAGTTTTTTACTACTACTACTACAATTCTACATAGAAAAGTTTCTAACTCCCCGACCACAAAGCATGAAATTCCCATAATTTTCCAATACTGTATCAACTCGAGTAAGAAATCGGGGCTTATATCGCATTTTTCCTTCATAATGCTGTAACGACATTGATTCCGTCCCGCACACAACGTCGATCGCACTTGCAATCTATTACGTCCATGATGACTTTTAAAAACCTTTGAATGCAGTTCAAGTACCGAGGTAAGAGTACCGCTCCACCAGTACATTGTCGACATCCTTATGGCTCGCACTAAGCGTTTCACTTCTAACTTCATCATGCGTGCCAAGGAGTGGAACGCACTGCATCTGTGTGCACAAAGCTACAATTTTGGTGTCAAGTCGAGGATGAACAGACAACTTCTAGAACAATGCGTACGTAGGCAGGCCACACCGTTGTTTACCATCAGATGAGATCCAAGCGTTGATCCATTCAAAAAAGTTCTTATATTATCAAATTGAAGTCCTCTTTCAACAAAATTTCCTATCTACAATATTCAAAATACTTTTCCGCCGTGTGGAGTAGCCCTGGGACATTCACAAATTGCTATTCACAGCACAATACCAATTTGAGAGCATTTAAAAATATCGCTATTAATTTTACCTGCAACCACGCTGCAGATAGCTAGGCGTCTCTTTAGCCAATTTCCTGCGAACTTGGCAGCAATAGCTCACGTAAATGAACTGGAAGTCGGCTTATTGCAATGCAGCTGCACTATAACTCTGCCCTTATCTTGTGTGCTTTGGCGGAATACTGAATTCCGACTGCATCGACGAGATACCTCTAGCACAAGAATATACAGGCAATGTCATCGATATAGATCTGAATGGCAAGATTTTATTTAAATTTCAAGGCAGTTGCTGCAGTGCCAAATAGTAAATTGAAGCTGCCTTTTGGTAACAGTTTTCACCAACAGATTTTGCAACATCGGTGTATTCTATTGGATAGTGTTTTGGATAAATTACGAAAGTTGTCAAAAGTGAGAGGAAGTGAAATATGAGTGAATATGAGAATTGTCAAAATTGCCCTATGGGGAAATATAATTACCATGAAAAGGATCACGGGTGGAATTCAAATAAATTTAACAGTTGTTTTTCCAGCAAGACTTTAATTATAATGCAAAATTGAGTCTATTTGTTACCACTTTCCGCCTTAATGGTACAACTAATCATATTATTACCTAAAATATTGATTTTTTTGATAGATTTATTACTTTGAGATCTAAATTTTATGACAATAATTTTTGAAGTCCCACATTGCCACATAAGCACGATCTGGTCTACTGGCCTTACCCATATCATATTCTAATGTGTAATACATATGACACCGTTATGCTGGTCCAATAATCGTTTCGCTCAAGCAAAGCTCGAGGCAACATCACTAACTAGTTCACAATTTCCAATTAATAATATAATGCACTCATATCCTTCGTCCGGCAAGTCTGAGGCCATGCTCTTGTGCGGAATATTTTCATCCGGCAGCGAGCGGCTGCTCGTTTAATTATCCACATTCCGAGCGGGACAAATTGCCCGGACGGTCCGGATATTAATTTCGATACATTGTCCTGGCCCGGCTGCCGGCGATTATTTCCAACCGGACCGCTCGACTAGGAAAAATAAGACGAGATTATTGTGACCGCTGAGGGCAGTAAAGTGATACGGAGTAAACAGTACACGAGACATGGTTTTAACTCCTTTAGCTTCTCCCACGAATTAATTTGCAGCCTTTTCATTGTCGCTTTCAGTTTACTGTTGAAAAGCGTTTTTCTAACGTCTGCGTGTACAGTTTTCAGGATAAAATCAATCTTTATTCTCTCTCTTATTCTCTCTCCATGACATAGGGTTATCGAGTGGCAAATTTAATCAAAATCAGTTAAGCCGTTCAGTCGTGAAAAATTAACAAACATAGAGACGCAGATATATGTACTATTTTAAAATATTGTCATGATGTTTGTTGCAAAGTAACGTGTTGATATCCAAGTCTTTTTTATAGGGATAGTTGAAGAGCCAGAATAGGGTACTTTTTATACCGATCAAACATGTAGTTCCCGTGGGATATTTTCCAAATTCCAAGCAGACGAAGTCGTAGGCTTAAAGCAGCAGCTAGTTATCTTATACGTACTTAAAATACTTAATACCAGCTGTTTTTACATGATTATTAGTCGTGGGCATTGTTTTGATAAGCAATCGAATCTTTGCGTTTGATTCTTTTTCAGATTTCATTGAGAGAATGAATGACAGAGACTTTTTATTGTAAAGATTAACTATCCGTTAATATAGAATATATAGAATAATATAGAATTTTAGAGAACTTGTAGATTCTAGTTTGTCAGAAGAACAATTGAAAACATAAGTTGTCGCTTTGACAAAAGTATCTTAAGAAAAGTGAATTTTGATACTGAAAGGGCAAGATACATTTTGCGATTGAGCTACCAAGCTATAGTTCCTACATTTAGATGTATTTTGTTTGCATTAATGTCAGCTATTGATTTAGCAAGGTTTAATGACAGGCTACCATATTGTTTTTCAAAATGGCGTACGGTAATCACGCTTGAACGATTTTTTATAGCAGAAAGTACAGTCTTTTCAACGTTATTTAGTCAACTTACTGCTCGCGGAAATAGGTCACCAGTTTAACATACAGAAACGGAAACCCCCAACAAAAAGCAGCGTATCAAAACTGCAAAGTGAGATTGTAATCCGACATATTCGCGAGCCGTGGCTGCTGCGAACGGCTCCACCGAGATACCCGTACGTATACGAACGGCCCCGCTGAGATATGTATAAGATAAAGATTATTTACACAGTGTCTTATTTTCCAAATCCAATTTCCGCGTGAATACACGGGCTGGTTGTAAATAACGCAGACAAAGCTCTGCTTGAATCGTGCGCCGTTCGATACATTATGCAGACCACGCTCCGCTGCGCTGCGCAATGAGCTCAGTAAATGCGAAACACAGGAAGCGAACGGGGTTTTCTGAGCTTTATTTTTGGTCCTGTCAAACTGTTTCAAAAATCAGCCAAGTGCGATTCGGACTCGCACACCGAAACTTCCGTACATAATATACATAAAAAATAATACACCGAACAATGTTCTAACTAAAATGTAAGTCCGATTGAAGAACAAACTTAATTTTGCAGTTGAAAAAAGTTGCAGGTGTGGATGTTGACACTTGACAACCTTAACCAAGTCGTGGGCCGATTTTTTGGAGAAAAAATTAGATGTAAACAATTTAGGTAACAACGAACCCCTAAAACATAATTCATGTATGTACTTTCGATACCACTTATCGCTGCTTGTTTCTGCGTCATTAATTTTTTTAAGTGCAGTGATATCTTTAGTGCTACGAAGACAGGGACTCACCCCTCTTAACAGAAACATAGGCAATGGTTAGAAGTGTTTTCCTGGCGAAAGTTATGAGGATTTGGTGAGGCATCGTCAGTATTACCACGTAGTGCTACCTATTCCAGCGTAGTCTGAACTATTCCTCGTTGTCTAACTTAACTGTTTTACGGTGTGTAAACTCTTCTACGATGTCTAAGTTGTTCTTAATTTTCTAACTAAAATGTTCTTCATGGTTTGTGCTGTGACGATGAATAAAATTTTACCTATTTGCCGTTACCAGTAACAAAACTTATAACAGACTATTTACACTTCGTGAGCAATTGAAGTATATAATAAAATATATAAAAGCTTACATCTGTATGCATTTTCACGTTTTTCGTTTCAGACACTAAAGTCTATTTGTGGTCTGGATAACGTAATCAAAGGTTACAAGATTTTTGAACGATTTCTTAACAGTATTCTGAAGTAGTTACATACAAACGAAATTGAACCAAACACTTTGTTGACTCCCAACCAGTGATTTATAGTTGGTGCCTTCGTGATGGTTTCAGAAACACCGGCATGCCACTAACAACACACCTACACGGCATGCACTCCTTATCTTGACAGTCAAAAGGCACTTTTTCATTTTTCCTTTGTTCCCACTTCCCCAGGGTTTTTTGTCTCAGCCCGCGATGTCTCTAAGGGTACCATTGAACTGGGAAACTTTAAGATATTTAGGAGGGAATAAATTTTTGTGTTCTATTTAAATTTATCGTAAAGCTGGTACAATGTTTTTATAGAGTAGCTAGTAGAGTTTTAGATACTACCTCTATATTATACAATCTATACTAATATTATAAATGCGAAAGCGTGTTTGTTATTGGCTCCTTCATGTCGCAACGAAGTGTCAGTATGACTGGAGTTTCTGTATAGAGAAAGTCATAGGGTCGGAAATGGATAAATATTTATTATAACGAGTAGTTCTCAGAGGATAATATTTGAAGTTCAAGCAGAAGAAGTAGCGAGTAAAAGCTAGTATATAAATCTGAAATTGTGTTAGATTGTACTTTTAAGCAGCAAAAGAGCAAAATCTCGACGTGATTCTTTGCATGAAGATATGTAGTTTCATTTCATAAGCATCGCGGACAAAGTCACGAGGGCAAAGGAGGTTCCAGGGAGTTTGGAGATTTAAAATGAAAAAAGTTATTGAGCGTGTACTAAACCGAAAATACTTGTGTTAAGTAGAATTATTTTGTTAGCTCCTTCAGCTAGTTTCATTTTCTTACCCCAAACAGAACAGAAAAATCAGACGTTATAGAGTAAGAAAATGTTACAGGACAAAAACGTCAGAGGACAAAAATGTTATTTTCGTTACGGTTGTGTGAGCATTACTTGTGGGCTCGCGTGACATATTTTCCTAGTGTCGAGGATGACAAATGGGGAGATAAATCACAGGGAGCGCGAGCTTTTCTTTTAAAAGTTCTTATTTCTACGTATCCGCGAGTTTCTTGTGTTTACGTCTGACGTTCTCGTTTATTTGGATATGTTTCTGGTGATCGATTTCTTCTATCGGCATGTAACTAACAAAAAGAGATTTATTACGTAATGAGTTTTGCTCCAGAACGTGTGGTTCGGAATATGTCGGGGCGGCGCGCCTATGTCCGTCCCTGCTATTATGTTCTTCGATACCATTTGTATTCTATCTGTCCATTTGTGAGTTCGGATTTTAGTGACTCTTTCACGCAAGACGGTTGAATGGATTTAAATAAAATGATTGGTTGTCTGGTAGAACAGTAGTCTGGCAACCTGTAAGCGTCACTTCACCAAACAACCGTTACCAGTTCGCCTGATTATAGAAGCAATTACAGCCCTATGTGCAGAGCATGCATGTAGGCTGAGGAGGCAGCTGCTCTCGTCCTGCTGGAGTGTGGAGGAGTAGCGACAATATGGGCAAAATACCTCGGAACACCGAGGTCTCTCCCAGAGGCTTTGAACAACACAAATAAGTTGTTGGGCTTTCTTCTGGAACTGGGGTAGCATGAGTAAATCACACTACCCCATCACGCAAAACGGGCGCACTTGACCTCCAGTTGCGGATACCTGCCAGATAAGGAATAAGAATTGTCTTGTAGATATAGCTTTTTGTCATAGGACTAGCTGTTGGACCATAAGCTTTCTGTACGCCCCTGCAGTTGGGACATATATAGGCTGTTGATGTAATGTGATACATATAGTATTGATTAATTGATACTTTTTAGGATGCCTAAAGAGGGGTTACTAGAGCCCCACTGTCTGTCCGTCCATCTGTTACAGGGCTGTATCTTTTGAAACGTAACAGATAGACAATTGAAATTTTCATAGAGTATGTATTACTAATGGCCTCTATGACAGCAACTACAAAAACGTGAAACATTAAATCGCATTTTTGCTCGATATTGTATGCACGATGTTACGGAACCATTCGTGTGCAAACCTAAGTAGCACTTGGCGGTTTTTGTCCCCGTTAAGATGGGACAATGTCAGAAGTTTAATTAAACTAAGTCACAGGCAAAACTAGTTATTTATACAGCATCTTGTCAAGCTTTGCTAACAGAGTTCATTACAGCAATCACCAATCAATAATTGCCCTCCGCCTCGAAAATGAGGTCTCTCAAAACATCGTTCAGGACGCCCTTCCGGCGAACGTTAAATTCTTAATGACTTTCCAAAATTCAATATTATAACGGGTCCAAAATAACCGGCGCTGCAAACCGCCGCCCATAAATCCCCGGATGTGCGTACAATCCGTTTGACGGGCACTACTCCCTGAATAATGGGCGGAATTTCGCACCATAGACCAAAACATAAACTATTAAGAGACGGCAACAAACGACGACGGTGCAATTTTATGACCCGCTTTTTGCATATTGAATGGGCACGCAGCCACTTCGGCTTGGCAAATGGGGACGGATTTTTTATTGGAATTAACGAATTATTGTTTGGCAACGTTGCTGACATTCTTTCACTAGTTACAACCAGTTACATGTTCGTTATTATTGAATCACTGAAATATTTTTGTTGTTTCGATTCTAATGAACAGTTCCATAATTTTTGTTTGAAAAAGTATCAGAGCAAAATAGGTTTTTAATACAAATAGTTGGTCTTTACAATTATACAACTAATTAAATGTCTGACTCATCATCACCGAACTATTTTTAAAAAAATGTACAATGGTTTTGCACTTCTCACCTGATGGTAAGTGACTATAAGGCTTTCGGATGGTAAGCGTCCGCACCAGAAGCGTCAATCTGTCAACACTGCTGTTTGACGGCAGACTTACCATGGTAACATTGTGGTAGCTGGCCAGGCGGACATAGAAAATACCCTAAACGATGAGCACCCAATGGGAATCGAACCCGGAATCACCGGATTGTAAGCACAAGCGTGTAGCCATTAAGCCACAGAGGCGGTTAAAGCTACCACATAGAATAAAAAGTACCAATAGTCTGATCACTTAACTAAATTACCAAACTGTGTGAGCACGAGGTACCTTACACTAAACTTATCGTCATTGATCGTCAGGTAAGATGAAAGCAATGTCTGTAAAGATCTTGCACGAAATGAAGAAGAATTGGGATATGTAAGTATGTGATCATCGTCAGATGTCAGTAAACTAGTGGACATTAGCCTTCATTAGCTTGGTGGACTGTCAATGAGGGGATTTGTTATAATCACCAAGCTTAGCAGGCAGATTAGTGATCGCAGTAGCTGTTCCTAATATATATGTTGACACACTATTCCTGAATATTTAGCATTTTACGACACCCACGGAATGACAGGGGGTGACCCCATTCTAATGCTAAGACTATAATGCCAGCGTGGACGATTGATTAATCAATATATTAAAATAATCTTAATTACAAACGATTAAGTAAAAAAACTAAAAATCACTCGAAAATATGGTTAATGTTGTTTGACCGATTACTAATCAGCAGATACTTTTTCTGACATTTTCTCATCAGGCGCGGGTATTGCTATTTGGGCCTGGTCATCCAATTCAACATTACCACCTTCACGATTTTCACCAGGCTGTGGCATGGTTTCAGACTGCCGTTCTGCTGTTTGCCTTTCAGCTGACAGTTGTTTACTTAATTTTCGCTCTCCAGGTTCTATTTCTGTTTCAGGTTCGTCACTTTTCTGTTCTTTAGCTTCTGCGTCTCCTGCTTCTTGTCGTCCGGCTTGCGTATCTTCAGCAGTTGCATTTTCAGCTTTAGGTTCTTCGGTTTTCAACTCTTCAACTTTCAGTTCACTTGCCTTCGACGCTTTTTTAATAATTTCTTTAGATGTAGCTTTCTTTTTATCTTCTTTTGCGTCTTTCTTCACATCTTTCTTTTCTTCCCTTTTCTTTGATTTATGTTCCAAAGGCAAGTATAGTTTGTATTCCTGTGGTAGCTCATCTTCGGTGTACAAACGTTCACTGAAGTAAATTCTACGCAACCGGGCGTTAGCGTGCACCTGGACCCTCACGGTTTCTAAAAACTGACTGCCATAGGCCCTTTTCGTGAAATCCGACAAGTTAAATTGTATTTGGTTCCATCCAGCCGACAAACCAATCGGCATTGTAGTGCAGAATGGTAAAATTTTCGTCGTTGTCTGAAAATTCGAGATTCGGAATCTTCTTCGCATACCTCTATCGTCAAGTATTGTTATTTCGAACGAAAAGAACTTCTTCAAATTCTTCACAATCATTACAAGGAACGGCAGTCTTATGCCTAAGCTTTGGTTACTCTTCTTAGGACATGTTATGTAGGTAGTCGCAACGTTGGAACTGACAATCTCCAGGACTAATGAGTTAACCTCTGCATCTGTGATCCGTTTTATGTGACCGTTGGTCACCCTCATGTCCCATATGCCTAGCGGGTCGGACCCGCAACTGAAAAACACAGATAGTAATCCACTTTGGTACGTATTATGGAACATTATTACTATATTAAAACACAATAATTAATAAAATATATCCAATTTGAACTACTTTCAGCTTTCTAGTTTTGTGTATCATGACCATGACACATAACGTCAATAGAAAAGATAATATGTCAATAGACTGACAAACTGACGAAAAAACTTGCTAGTGTTAAAACGAGCTATTAGGAGCGCTAAAAAGTTTTTAATGATTTTAGATACGGTAGCAATACGATAGACGTATTTGTTTCATGAAAACGGAATCAGACCAGATTTGGTGGGAATACTAACGGTATTGTTTTGATTCTTTCGAGGATACTGAAACAGTATTTTTGCTATTCATAAATATGATAGTGCAACGAGAAAAATAAAAAAATTTCAAGCAGGCAAACTCAAAATTTATAGCAATGACTTTATTGAAATTAACAATTATCTAAATACATTTATGTAATGACTAAACAAAATCAAGGACTTTATTAATAAATTAACAGATTAAAATGATCACTAAATACAAGAATGAACACCAGGAACACCAAGAAACAATTAAAGAACAGAAACCACGAAGCAAAGATAAGTTTTGGTCAGACATTGTTGCTTTTGGTAGTCAGAGAATAATAAAGCCGCCGTTCGCCGTTTTGAACCAATATAGTGAGCAGTATGTGTATACTTTATTTTATTGCAAAGGTAATAAATAATATTTTCTGTAGAGGTTTGTTCACAAATAAAGCTATTTAAACTGCGTGTTCGCTCGGCTTTTTATTAAAGCAGAAACGACATCATTATAATCGAATTCTTTAAAATAGTATTATTATTTCTAATAATAAAAATTATAGGCACGTCAGTTTTTTCGCTTGCTAGAATGCAAAATTAACATACATTTTATTGCAATATCTAACGTTATTAATTTTATTAAAACAACCACAAAAACCTTTATTATACATAAGTTCTCTTGCACGCGGATTTACTTTACGCGCAAAATTACACGTAACATATGACGCATCACAGTATTAAATACTGAACGGTATGAAAAGATGCAATATATCGAAGATGAGAAAGCATCCATAATATTTTTCTCATTTTTAGTAGTACAAACTACATTTAAAACGATGTAGCATCGATTAAGCCAAGGTGTATTCACTCCTTAATGGTTTACAGTAATTCTGAATATGGTCTGGCCTTTACTAAGTTGCAACAGGTGTTTCTTCCGCAGGAGGCTGCTCAGCTTGAGTTTCTTCAGCGGGTTTTCCACCTTCAGCTGAAGCCTTATCGCCTTCAGCTGGGGCTTCAGCTGGTTTTTCACCTTCAGCCGGAGCTTCTTCTTCTGATTTGTCACCTCTAGCTTGGGCTACTTCATTCGACTTTCTACCTTCAATGGAGTCTGTTTCCACCGGTTTTACACCTTCAGCTAGACCTGTTTCTTCTGTCTTTTCACCTGTCTGCACTTCCGCAGGAGGTGATCCTCCTTTCACCTCTTCCTTTTCTTCTGCTTTAGTTCCTTCTACTTTAACTACTGATGGTGGAGCAGGTTCTGCGTCTTCAGACGTAGTTTTTGAAGCTAAACCTTCAGTACTTTTCTTTTCTTTCTTGATGTCTTTCGTTTCCAGTTGCTTTTTCCCTTTAGACTTCATAGGGTGGAACAGTTTATATTCATCAGGTAGTTCATCGTCAGGGCATAATCGTTCAGCAAAATATATACGCTTCAGACGGACGTTGGCGTTGACCTTGATCTTCTGAACTTCAACGAACTGCTTGTTGTAAGCTCGACGTGTGAAGTCTTGTAGGTTGAACTGGATCTGATTCCAGCCATCAGAGAGACCAATAGGCATTACAGTGCACTGCATCATGATTTGCGTAGTGCTCTGGAAGTTAGCCACTCGGAATCGTCGTCTCGTATGTGTATCATCCAGTATAGTCACTTCGAAAGTGAAATACTTCTTCAGGTTTTTGACAACCATGACCATGAAAGGCAGCGTTATGCCTAGTATTATTTTTCCTTTGGGGAATGTCACGTATGTAGTACTTACGTTGGTCGATCCTATTTCTAGGACCATAGTTTTGAGCTCGGGATCTAGGAATCTCTCAATGTACCCACTGTCGTTACGTATATCCCAGTTGAGCAAGGGATTTGCACCGCCGCCATTAAGGACAGTGATAAAGCCACGTTGGTAGGAACCTCGGTACATTTTTATATTAGTTTCTCAAGACACCGCTAACTAAACTTTCCACTAATATTAACGTAAAGTCAAAAAGTCTTGAACTCCATACATATGTAGTTTCATTTGACAAAAGAATATTATTTTCTAATTATTTCCTTTTATTTTATGTAATGAAATAAATAAAAATAAGTAACTAATTTTTATTGTTTTGACACATGTCACACACATTAATGGCTTGTGAAAATAGTTTAAAAAAAGATTATATATCAGAATGTTAAATATTTTGACGAGGTGATTGCAGTAAAAAGGTTTACTAATAAAAAAGTTTTCAACCGTCGCCCGATGCATGTACGAGGGGCATACCGAAATGATCGGGAATATAAAACAATACATACAGGAAATAACTAAATTTATTTTTATTGCTTTTCGAAGTATTCTCCGTTGCAGTTAATGCACTTTTGCATTCGTTCGAACCAATTATTATAGCAGCAATTCCAGTCCGAAGTTGACATGGTCAAAATCGTCGATTTGTATGCTTCCACTGCTTCTTCTGGACCTTGAAACCGCTGACCACGCAATAAATCTTTGATTCTAGGGAATGTAAAGTAATCATTGGGACTCAGATCAGGGCTGTATGGAGGATGATCCATTAATTCAACGTTTTCCTGCTTCAAAAACTCGCTTGTTTTCTGAGCGGTGTGAGAGCTCGCATTATCGTGATGGAGGATTATGCGTCGTTTCGGGTTACCTCTACGGAGTTCGGATATCATCTGTGGCAAACAAACCGTTGTATACCAATCAGCGGTAACCGTTCTCCGTTCCTCTAAGGGAACTGTGACTACATGTCCTGTTTTCGCGACAAACGAAGCGACCATTTTCTTCGATACGCTGCGAGAGCGGACAACTTTTGTTGGCTTGATCTCACCTGCGAAGACCCAGACAGCCGACTGATGCTTTCTTTCTGGCTCATATGAATAGATCCATGATTCATCACCAGAGACAATGTTATAAACTGCTTTTGACTTTCCTCCGTTGAAGCGTTGCAGAGTAGACCGGCACCAATTGACACGAGCCGCCTTTTGCTCTTCGGACAAATTATGGGGCACCCAGCGGGAAACTAGCTTTCTCACTCCCAGTTCACCATGTAAAACAGTTTGTATCGCAGTCATACCTATCCCTAAAGTAGCCCGAATCTGCTCATATGTAATATGTCGGTCATCCTGTATCATTCGGCGCACAACAGCGACATTTTCTGGTGTAACCGCTGTTTTTGGCCGGCCTGTGGAAGGTACGGTGCCAAGAGAAGCACGTCCACGCCGGAATTCAGAATACCAGCGATATATTGTCGTCTGGCTAGGCGCTTCACTCTTGTATATAGATATAAGCTCAGCGAGACATTGTCCCTGAGATAATCCTCGTCGAAAGTTGTAAAAAATTATGGCACGGAAACTTTCTCTTGTAAGCTCCATTTTTTTATCGACCTATCAATTTCAAACTGATATTGTTCTTTAAAAAAAAAATTTTTTTTAATTCTGTCAATTGTATTCGATTTTCAACTAACCAGTGTTTATTCATCAAAAAGAGTTTTTAATCTAATTAAATCGAAAGTACTCGATTACCGATCTTTTCGGTATGCCCCTCGTAATGGTTGACCGGATGTGGATATACAATGAATCACCATATTCTGATACATTTTCTTTATGGAATGAAATTCGCTGTATGTGCTAAATTTATTTTTTGTGTTCTTTAAATATCTATTTCTATATTTTGATTTTGCTACGTCAACGAATTTTTTTGGGGGTGCAAGACAGACAACTGAAACTTAATATAAACATTTTTCTTATATATGTAATAAACTGTCAAAATTATAATGTGATATACTACCTTAATATACTGATGTCCGTCAATTAAAGAAATATCTGACATACCTGAAACAAAGTAATAAAATCATAAAATTAAATATAACATAGTATTTTCCAATCAATAACTTTGTTAAAGTACCAAACTCGATGACTTACAAGTGATTTAACAGTGTAAGCTACTTAGATAAAGATTTACTATTCAAATCCCACGCAGTATAAAAAGTTTACATGATGAAAAATGTAACAACGAGCATACTGTGTTCGTTACCCATATCGTCCCGTTGTTGTCGTAAAAGGTGACTAGGAGACAACATTTTCAGGAGCTGGGCAGCAACATCTACCTACGTAACAACAACATCTTACTGCGATCACCAATCCGCCTGACAAGCGTGGTGGTTATGACAAATCCCCTCATATAATGATCGGGTGATCAGTCCGATCTATGAGGAAGGCTCATGTCCAACAGTGGACTTATGCAGCCGAAAAATGGGAACATGCTCACCCAGAAGCTTCAGTTTAATGTAGATGTTTAGGACCGGATTACATCTGTGCTGAGCCAGATGTCTTATAGCTTTCATAGTTAACAAATGATTAAACATTGTACAGGACTTTATTGGTAATAAAATGGTGAACGAAAATTATTTTAGTTAATAAATACTTTTTAAATGCTTATGAATAAATCAATAAAAACTATGGTACATCTGTGTCGAACTTGCGAACTGTATCATTACTACGACGACGTAACCACTCATCCACTGAGGCCGATAAGTCCCTAACTAAATTCAGTTACATTCTCAACCAACCTCCAATTCTGTGCAAATCTGTAAATGTATTTGAGACCAGACTCATCGTTTTCGAGATTTCCTAGCAGCATAACCGTACCATAAACAACGTCCATTTTCTTAGGGAGGCTTTCCCTGATATTATTTCGAACGTTGCACATTCAGTGCTCGGCTGGGATGATATAATTGAATCTGCATTCGCAAGTATGCCGCAGTGCCTTTAATTTGGGTAAGTGTTGCGGTACCGTCAGCAAACAAATCATTCCACCATCTGCAGCAAGTTTTGTAAAATGAATTAGGTTTTAGATGTTCATTTGTTTATTAGAAAATGTAGCTCTAGTTTTTAGACCCAATAGAAAGACAGACATAGTTCGTTCTTTCGAAATTTCGGCGCAATTAGACTAAAACTTATAGAAAAATGCAGACTTTTTGTAGTTATATTTTTTTGTAGTGTCCAGTTTATTGAGTTATCATTTATTTATATTTTGTGTAGTTATTATAAATGGTCCAATTTATACTAACTACACGAAATCTTAATATCGCACGTTTAATAATAAACGGACCGAAAGTTGACACTTTTAAGTGTTTTATTAATAGTAACTGCACAAAATCGATGTGTCAATTTACGAGTATGATATATCGATAAACCGTAAACCAGCAAACCGCCACTGTCGATCTATGGAGGCTTCAGGGGATAGATCGAACGTTAATTGAATTTGTGTTTATTAAAATATTTTTCAAGGGTTAACGTGAGCAAAACGACGTAACTATTAAATTGTACTTTCTTTTCGCAGGATTTAACTTAGCTTAAAGGTTACGCTTTTTACAGATTTAGGAAAGATAACGAAGCAACAAATATTAGATTAAATTTTTTATTCATTATAAGTTTTCAATGTTAGTTCGTTACATAAGAATCAAATGTGAAATGTGATCTGAATAAAAGGCTATATTATTATTATTATTTTTATTTAAAGGTTACGCTTGATTTTTTTTGGTTTTGAAGCCGATCACAAATCATAATAAATACCGCACGTTTCACGTGATTTTGTAACATTTAATGATGTACGAATGTTCATATTCTATGATCTATACAAAACAACTAAAATCCAACTGGAATAACCCAGCAATACCAATTTCTATCCAATATGCAAAATTCGGTCTAACCGCGTGTTAAAACTACATGCGCTGCCAGAAATAAATCCAAACGGTCGACAGGACGCATCATAAGCATAAAATATCCAAAACCGCTCTCGATATTTGCTCGTCCCAACATTGACCGGCATCGACTGTCCCGTCCCTGCTGACCGTACAATTATTCCGGAGGCCTATCACGTTCGTCTCGGACCGTACTTGGGATAGATTATACTCCCTTTGTCGTAAATTTTACGACTTCAAAAATTAGGCGCCGTGCGCTGACTGGCCGGCGAGGACACGTCTACATAAATTGTTTTAGCCCGTGGCTTGTGGTCAGCAACGAGGACTCGCAGTTGGTCTATTGGTGGTCCTTGAAAATTTTAAAGTATTTCTAGGCCATTTATATTAGGATTTAAATAGTTTACGAATGTACATCGACAAACTCGCTGTAGTAAGACGTTGTGAATCATTTGACTGGCTCGTCAATACACACGTGTTTGGTACTACTAAACTTCCACACTTGCTACGGCACTGACACTGCCAGTGCTTGACAGTGTACCTGTCAGTATTTGATTATAGTCTGCCATCAAACAGCAGTTGGCTTCTGGGTAGGCATGTTTGTCATCCCACGTCTGGTAAATGTAGCAACCTCCCAGACAAAAAAACAACATCTTGTAGCTAGTCCGTTAATCATAGAAAGTAATCTAAGTTAAAAAGTCGGTTCAGACGCTTCCTAAGCTCTTCTATACAATACGAAGTCCCCCAAAACATCCCTGAAAATAATTCAGCTGAGTAAATAGTCTATTTCAATTTCTAACTTTAAAGGCCACCCTAAGGAAGTTTTCTTTCACCGCAGTAACTCTACTGTAAACCGTGAGTTATTTGAAAAAAGCACTATTGATAATTACATTTTATAATCTAGCTCGAGCCTGCATTTTGGCTTGGAAACAATTTTCATTGATAACATTTAGAATTTGTCACAATCTAGTCATAATATGCCATACATTTTAATTCAGCGGGGTTACCAGGCGCACAGAGAACGTCAGGCGGTACTCGGCTGGGTTATATGGCCCTTTGACTAGCTGTTTCAATTTCATTTACATAAGTTAGTCGCCAAAATCAATTCAAAATTTGAATGACTTTTACGTTAGTCGCAAGTACGCAAAATCGACTTTCCCTGCCAGTTTTTGAGTACCAAAACCACCCTTTACGTGCTGGAGAGGTGATTTTTTTTACAAGTTTGTAAGGAACTCCAGGTGCACGAGTCCGATTCGCACTTGGCCGCTTTTTAAACTTCAAGTACAGTACTCGCACACCAAGTTTTCCCCTCTGAAGTTAGCTCTCCGCAATTTCAAACATGTACAGACGGAATATGTGTGTATTATTTTCTATAATAACTATCCCTAGATGACATACATCACTAGAACATTTCTTTGCACCCGCTAACATGCCTTGCCTCACATTTATACGTTAATAATTGATACTTCTCGTTCTTTTGTGCCTAACTTCAGAGGGGCAAACCTAGTTTGCGAGTACTGTATATGTCATTTTGCGTGGCAAAAATATATCATTATGCGTCGATACCTTTTGTGCCGGTAACACATGCAAATCATCCTGCCGTGAGATTACATCCACAAGATAGTCCGCGTGTATATAAAAGTATGTATATGTGCTTATGAAGCGTCGGTGGCGCAGTGGATAAGGCGCGGGCTCTCAGTCTGAGGGTACCGGGTTCGAATCCAGCCGTGTACCTATGAGTTGTTTTTCAATTCAAGTACATTATCCGATTGCTTAACGGTGAAGGAAAACATCGTGAGGAAACCTGCATGTCTTGAACAGGCATGTGAAGTCCGCCGATCCGCACTGGGCCCGCGTGGTGGACTATGGCCCATACACTCTCTGTAGGAGAGTAGGCCTGAGCCCCTCCAGTGGGGACATATATAGGCTGGTGATGATGATATGTGCTTATGAAAGCTCACATTCAATGCGTGTTTTGTTTACATATTTAAAGACGTCCTCCACTCATAGTCGAGGTAATAAAAAGGCGAATGGACGAGAACTGTGGAGCGGGCCCCTCGGTACACATTCAAATTTTTATTGAATCCAATGAGAAATTGACCCGAGTAATCCGAAATGAGATGGCGGATCCCGTATACAAATAAAAATACTAGTGGTACGATACCGGGGTTGCCTGCAACTAAATTGGAGCACGCCTAGTGTGAATACTAGCTTTTCCGTGCAACTTCGTCCGTGTGAAAATTCGTTCTAAGGTATAATGAATTTCTTTTTCTTCTTTCTTATTACAATGCTGTTTATAGAAAAATCTGCTAGGTGGTAGCTCTAGCCATTTGACTGACGTGTTATAAATAGCATCGTACTTGGCCTTCATCTCACTTACATATACCACTTATATTTAGGTAGATAACGGGAGAATATCAAACCACCAACTTAACTAAATACCGAAAAGCATTTCGCTGTGAACCGAACCCGTGACCTCCGGACCATCAGTCCAACGATGTTGTCGATAGACTACGGAAGCAGTTAAAATCTGCAACCAAACAGCGGTGTTAATAGCACTTGTGTTAGAGTATATATAGACCGCGATATAAAGACGTCCTCAAACGCCACCTTGACGCTTGCGGTATACCAATCGACAGTTGGGAGAAGCTCGCATCCCAGAGGCCGGAATGGCGCTCCACTGTGCAGAAAAGGGTTGACCAATACGAGCAGATGCGATAGCAAGACCTGGATGTGAAGCGTCAAACAAGGCAAACCCGGCCTGAGCTCTCCTACACGTACACATACAACTCGGCTGCACAGCTACACTGCGCTCCGTGTGATCGCGACTTTAAATCCAAGTTTTACCTCGCGAGCCACGTCAGAGCTCACCACAACCTGGACTTGGATAATTGAGGGAGTCGCCGTCGCCGGACACGGCGAGGAGGACTATATATATGAGTGTTACAGTAATGAAAGTTAAAATAAAGTTAGCTTGTCTACGGCATTGTTAAGACGTACTAGCAGAGTGAAGTCGGATAATAACTGACATAGTGTGGTCGTAGCGCCGTCATCTTGTTGTGAAACTGTCACCACAAGGCTAACAAACCGAAACAAACAATGCAATGCAAAAGAGACTTCTGATATTCGGATTTATAATTACCAACATTTTATCAAAGTATGCTACCAAAGGGCAGTGATAACAGCGCTATTGTGTTCCGGAAATGACCGGTGAGGTGAAGGGCAAGTGAAAGTCAACAGTAAAACAACTCTATTTCACGCCAAAAATTACATTTTAAGTTGACACCTGAGAAAGATCAGTTCGTAACGTAAATAGACCCTCAGTTATCGTAACGCTGAGAGGACTCCGTGTCTCTGCGAATGACGTGTTCATAAGAACGTTCCATTCCAGAACTCATTATTTATTTTTACCTTCAGAAGTAACTACATAATTTTATCAACGAATGAAAGCTTTCAGGAAAATTGTTCGGGCAATTTTACCTTAGTCTTTTTATGAATATAAATTGGTATGATGATAACAGGAGCTTTAAATATTCTATTAAAAACTCATTTACATTCACAATTTGCAAAACTAAACTGATACATTATTAAGTAATGGACTCTACATAATTATGATTATTACAAGTGTAGACATCGCGAGCACATACTTTGCCCCACAGAGCCAGTCAGTTCTTTTTAAATATCGACGAAATTGAAGCATAAATAACACCCAGTAAAGATTTATCGCTAATATGAAGTTGCGCTACCTAGAACATATTAATTGGTTTTATCCCTATTAGTTGTTTTTGTGACGAGGATATGGTTCCAGGTGCTCTATAAATCCCTATCGTTTGAATTCACTCAGATGGCAATGAGCATAAATTGATTGGTACTCCCAGCTTACGTCATTATTACTACTCACGATTTTTAGTTACTACCAATCATAGGGTACTTGCTAGCTTAAAAGCTAGACTTTTCCAACATTTTCCGACTTTTTCGATATTACTCTGTCATTACTGCATAATTCAACTAAAGTTCCAAATAATAAGAAACCGCATTAAAATCGAATATCATATGTCGGAGATATCCAGTATCTTTGTTTAGGGGAACTACGAGTACCCCTCGAATAAAAAATTCCCGACGACTAAAAAAACATGCAAAAATTTCGTTTAGCCTAAACGTCAAGTTTCGTCCATATCAGTCGAGAAATGCGACCTGTAGAGCAAAACATACAAACACAAAGTAGCTTTTTGCCCTAGTAGGGATACTTTTCATTCGCTTCGCTTACTCGGTCAACCAGCGCTGTTTCTTTACAAACGGAAACTTTAGGAAGTTGCAGTTGAAAAGTTGCAACTAAATTGAATATGTATAATGATAGCTGAGCTGACTAATGTAGAGTTGTGAAGGATTTACCGCATTATAACATTTCAATGTCTTCTTGTGACTGACAAATGACATTATATTTTCATTAGGAACCAGCAATGAACAGCAGTTTTATCTCATTATTAGCCTACTTGACCTGTCCCGTTAAAATTTTGCTGTGTGGGTTTGTTTGTTTTAATTTCTACTCTACTACTAGTGCAAAATCAAAACAAGGGTCCAAAGTCTGGAACATAGACGTCAAGTTGCCTGACTATCGGTATTGTACAGTATACATTTTGGTCAGTGTGTAGAGGAGCTATTTCTTTTGATTCCACCGTCGACATTGAAATTCCAAACAAAAGGAAGATCGGCAGAATACAGTAAAAACTGCCGCACGTACCCTGTGGCTTGCAAAAAGCGTTTCGATTTAACTTTTATTATGCGTACAGTAAAAGTATGGAATGTCCGTCCAGTTTCCTTGTTCCCTGAAACATCTAGGCATCGTCGACCATATCGTCATTTAGCATCACATGAGATTTTGGTCAAGCTTTGTAATATCTTCAATAATAACAAAATTTTCTAATTTTATCATGTTTTGCATGTATGCTATATGTGAGTCTCATTACCCACTCAATTTCTTGACAAATGAGGTATAATTAGAAGCGTTATGTTCTTACGAAGGTTATGGGCTATATCAAAGCCAAAAAAGGTTTAACGGCGAGCGGAAGGCAGGTGACCATGAAAAAAAGTGATCGTAAAGGCTTCCTTTTGTACGGAACACTAAAAAAGCCACTCAGATATGTTTACGAAAATACCAATGAAAGTGTGCGAAAGTATAAAGTTTATCTTAAAAGCACATGAAGCGAGGTATTTTAAGCGGGACGGGCGGTAATATTTTAAAAAGGCTTGAAGCGTCCGCCGCTGCGCCGCGCTGATAACAGAGCCTATCGGTTATTTACTGACCACAAACAAACCGCCTTTTGCCTTTTTACGTACTGCGCTGAGGGGAAACGTCGATGGTTCCATTTTGGATAAATAAACGGAAAACGTGTTGTGTAGTTTGCACTAAGCTACAAATATGTTTACTCTGTTGTTGAAGCTAACGAGCAAATAATTTTAATTTAATTGCAATTTTATTTTTCGGCTCACAAACTACCTTTTTTTTACGAAATGCTTACGAAATTAATACGCGATATATCCACTATACCTCACTTCTCCCCGCTAGAAAGAGACCCGCTCAAAAATCTGTCACATGCGCCTGTATATTAACGTCACCCATTCAATGTATGGCAATAGAAACAGATATCACGACATTTGTTTGATAAGTACATTTACCGTGCCGTATGGAGTAAATTGGGTGTCATTTCGTAGGCGTCAGAAAATGCGACCGCTGAGCGGAGTTATCGAAGCCTCTCTTGTAAAGTTCTACACGCCGATCTATGCAGGAGACCCGGATGTCCAAAAGTGACTTTTGTAGCTAATGTTGATGACAATGTAACAAAATATATATTTAGTTTTAATGATTCTCCTGTCGACGGACTTCTTAATTTGTAGGTTAGAGTATGAGACCCAATTATTTTATATACAGGGTGGTCCAAAATGTGACGTCCAAAAATTTTTTTTAGATTCCTTACACCTGGGTGTATCCGAAAATACCCCATGTATGTTCCGCGATTTTTTGTAGTTTAGAAGTTATGATTTTTTAAATGTATATTTCGAATTTTCTGCCGGAGCGACTTAAAATAATCGTAACTTGTTTAATAGTAAGGTTTTTTTATTTATTTTTTCTCGAAAGTGATCGTCTTGAATCACCCTTTCTACTTTATTATCAACTACACAACGTTATTCATTACAAGTTACCGAAAAAAGGGACGAAAGTAAAAATTTTAGGTTTGAGTTGAACGGAGCCAAATTTTCAAAAATTTCTTAATAATACAAAATTAATGTTTCATTGGTTCAAACTAATTTTAAAAACTCCAGCAGTTTGTCAGCTTACCAAATAATAATAAAAAAGTTGTTCTTAATAGGCGATTTTACGACGAAATTGGCTTCAGAACTTAGTTAGGTGAGAATTCATAAAGAAAAAATTTTGTCAAAAAAAAATATTAAGCTTATTTTGTTTTCATTTTTATGGCCTACATTAGCAAGGCATCATCAAAAGCATTCAAATAATTTCAAATTGAACGATCAGTGACACATTAGAAAACATTTTATTTTAAAAAAGCTTAGTTTAGTTTTTATTAATACGGTTATTTTGGTTTATTTTTAGCATCAATAAAAGAAAACACAAATTAAGTTCAACTACTTTATTAAAGAAGATTTTCAAAATGACGCCCTTCAACTTCGATACACAATCGGCAACGTCTTAAAAAGTTATCTTTTAGTCTGCGGAAAGCGCTTGAATTTTGTCTGACTTTCGTCGCTGCTTCTCTCAATTTTCGTCTCAGTTCTTCTTCGGAGTTAGTTTGCTGAGCATAGACAACTTCTTTGTAGTAACCCCAAATAAAAAAATCTATTGGGTTCAAGTCCGGTGAACGTGCAGGCCATTCGATTGGGCCGCCACGCCCAATCCATCTGCCCGGGTATGTTTCATTAAGGTGCCCCCTCACTTGGCGTGCGTAATGGCAAGGAGCACCATCATTTTGGAATATCATGTGCCTTCTTGTTTCCAAGTTTACATCTTCCAGCAATTCAAAAAGGTTGTTCTGCAAAAAGTTTAGATATGTGTCTCCATCCAACCTAGACGGCAGCTCGAAAGGCCCAATCAGTTCTCCATTTACAATTCCCGACCACATGTTTACGCTGTATCGATGTTGAAAATTTGATGCTCTTGCAAGGTGTGGGTTTTCAATTTCCCAGCTGTGATAGTTATGGATATTAAATACTCCAGTGTTTTCAAAACGGGATTCATCGGTCCATAAGATCTTATTAAAAAAATCTGGGTCTTCCTGACACCTTTGTATCATTGTTTCGCAGAAAGCAACTCTTCTAGGGTAATCTGAAGCTTGTAGCTCCTGAACGCGCTGAATGTGGTAAGCGTGGTAGCCTTCTGAAAAAAGAAAAGGACTATTACTCACCACCTAGGCAGGAAGAAGTCTAATACCTGGCATTGTATCTGTGATTTATGTTTTGTGTAAATAAAAAACAAAACGACATACCATTTTTCAATATCCTTAGAACTGAGGTCCGTGGTATTCCAGTCCTTCTGGTTATTGCTCTGGAACTCGTAGAAGAGTCTCTTTCTACAGCTGCGATGACTTCATCTCTTCTGTCCGGATCTACTCTGGGTACTCCTTCGTGCCTTTGGCTACGACCGGGGATACGCCCGGCCATCAGCGTATTATGAGTATTAATAAATACCCTATGGTCCGGGTAATGGTCCAGTATTTCTCCTCGCCGGTCCAGTTGTTGACGATATAGCCTTGCGGCTAAATGACCGTTTCCTTTGGCCATACCATAGTAAAAGTGCATTTCTGCGTACTGGCTTAGACTAAAATTACTCATGTTGCCGTCAGTAACACAAGCACAAGTCAGTCGTAAGGCAAATCGGAGTCCGTAACACAAGCACAAGTCAGTCGTAAGGCAAATCGGAGTCCGTAACACAAGCACAAGTTAGTCGTAAGGCAAATCGGAGTCCAGTAACAAAGCGAAAGTAGGTTCAAAATATCGGTATCGGAAAGAAGCAACGTCAAGTAGTATCACACGCGATGGAAGTGAGTGAACGACTAGCGGACGGACGATACAGTGAGATGCTACGGAGAATGTATGGGGAGAGGGGGGAGAGGGAAGTGCAGGTAAAAAACCCCTAGCGCGCACGGCTGACTTTTGTGGCCAAGACAGTAGGTCTTTCTCTTTCGTACTTCTACGCAACCATAACAGTGCGAAAGAGAAAGACCTTACTGGCCTGGCGCCTTTTGAAACGTGTTATTTATTGCTTTGTGTCATTGTGTGTGATTGGCCTTGAAGTAGATTTTGGTTTAATTCTAGCTTTCATAATTTCATGTCTAAAAACAGAAAATGAAATGTGTCACTGATCGTTCAATTTGAGATTATTTGAATGCTTTTGATGCCTTGCTAATGTAGGCCATAAAAATGAAAAAAAAAATAAGCTTAAACATTTTTTACGACAACATTTTTTTTTTATGCATTCTCACCTAACTAAGTTCTGAAGCCAATTTCGTCGTAAAATCGCCTATTAAGAACAACTTTTTTATTATTATTTGGTAAGCTGACAAACTGCTGGAGTTTTTAAAATTAGTTTGAACCAATGAAACATTAATTTTGTATTATTAAGAAATTTTTGAAAATTTTGCTCCGTTCAACTCAAACCTAAAATTTTTACTTTCATCCCTTTTTTCGGTAACTTGTAATGAATAACGTTGTGTAGTTGATAATAAAGTAGAAAGGGTGATTCAAGACGATCACTTTCGAGAAAAAATAAATAAAAAAACCTTACTATTAAACAAGTTACGATTATTTTAAGTCGCTCCGGCAGAAAATTCGAAATATACATTTAAAAAATCATAACTTCTAAACTACAAAAAATCGCGGAACATACATGGGGTATTTTCGGATACACCCAGGTGTAAGGAATCTAAAAAAAATTTTTGGACGTCACATTTTGGACCACCCTGTATAAGTGCATATACAGCTCAGTTTGCTCTACTTCCGTAACCTGCTCAAAAACATGAGATATAAAACCCTTACATCCAGGGTGTGACACAGGGGCGCACGGATGAATATTCATGACGCGGCGAGATCGTATCGCTCAATAAACACCCCCTACAGTCCACGTGCGTCTAATGACACCGGCTCGGTTGTATAACCTCAATGCAGGACAATTCACACTCGATTACGTAATTATTGCACGTTTCATTATGATTCTTTTATTGAGCAGTACTTCGTTACAACTACACACAGTTGTTTCAATATATGATAATGATATTTTTTCAACTTGCTAATCTTCGTAGCTCGGCTACGCTTCGTAGCACAACTCGTAGCACTATGCGAGTTATTATTGAAAACAAAATCTTAAGAAGTCGACTGTATACCTATAAATAAAATACTTACTAGGGGTGAATTTCAGTAAGTACAAATATCCTTACAGCTGGTGCGGCTCACTAATGTTTTTGCTGACTTTATTCGATCACCCGTGAGCCATGAAGGTGAATTGCACCCCTGATTGAATCTAGACGCTTTTGCAACATTAATATATTTAATGTTGCAAAAGCGACTATTTCAGACTATAAATCAGTACTTTTCACGCGGAAAAAGCGGCGCATGACTTATTAGTTTTACATAAATTAAAACATAGTTTAAGTTAAACAATGTTATGGTCGTCACTCAACAGACCGCGGTGTTACGTCACTAAGCCAGACCTTCCACAAAAGTATACAAAACCATCCGAACAGGTGACAGGTTAATTTCCCGACGAACTGTTATATTAATGACTTCTATTTATAAATTGCCAAAGTAAAACTTTATTTCGCTTTTGCACAATTTGAGTCAGCTTATTATTTATATAAACATGGCAGGTTTCCAGCCAAGTAGCTACTAGAACAGATTGGCCAGGTATGGTTTGCGGAGAACCTAAAACGCGCGAGTAAATATACCGCTACGCTGATATCCGGGTTTACTGTGCCGGAAGAATTGTAAAAAATTATAGAAGTCAAAACAAAGAAAATGAGCCAGTCAACCAGATAAAAGTGATATTTTATCGAATTAAATCAGTTTCTTAACATAATTTTATACGGCAACCCCCTAAGAAATGGTCAAGGTTATAATTAATTAAAAAAATTTAATGACTATTTTTAATAATTTAATTTAATAAAAAATTTAAAATATTATTATTATTATTACAAATAACGTAGTATAAGGTTGCTCGAGAAAATTTGATCATAGATAGGAGTTGTAAAGACTTTTAGTTTGAAAAATTGGAGCGAGCAGAATTGTTAGACAGAGAGAGATACATACATTGCGCATACTATTCCCCACGGTAGAAAAGGACAGAGTACTACAGCTGTGCGCACAGGCACCGTAAACTGTGAAAGAGTGCGCAGGTTTTATACTTGAAACAATTATTTTCAAGATTTAATTCTTCCACTTTGTCGGCGTGATTAATATAAGGTCTCTGAGCAAAGCCGCGGATACACAGACGGACAGAGCGAAACTAGAAGGGATCCTGGTTTGACTGCGGAGCTCGAAAAAATGTTAAAGTTTATCTTGAATCGATGTAAAGGTCATCGCCCATCAGACGGTTACGTAACCCAACCTGACCTTAACGAAAGTAAACAAAATTGACCGATTGAATCGTTCACGTCCGATCGGTCATCCGCAAGGGGTTAATGACCCAATGACGTTTAACCAAATTAAACAGAGGGTGAATCTGAGTTTTTTATTTGCTAAGCTTGTTGGGGGTTAAATCTCAGCTTATTTTTAGGTACCCCGATTGTTTCTATTGAAACGTTTGTTTTGAATGATTTTGAACTTGTTTTAAAGGTGACAACCGATTGTACTTTGACATAGGCCTCCTTCATGGTATTCCACATTGACATCACCAGGTCGTCAGTCAATCTAGTAGGGAGACGGCCCGGTAGACGCTTCCCAGTACGTGATCGCCAATCGAGAACTTTTACTCCCCACCGGTTATAAGTTCTTCGAGTGATGTGGCCTGCCCATATCCACTTCAGTTCCCTGACTCGTCGAGCTATGTCGTTGACCCTTATTCGTCTACGGATTTCCTTATCCCGGATTTTATCACGTAGAGCCGAGCATCAATTGCTCGCTGAGTGACTTTGAGCCTGTTTATTCAGCCCACAGTGAGTATGTCATCACTGGCAACACGCACTGATAAGACTTATTTGCAGTATATGAAATGATAATACTCCATATTTTATACCTACTACCATAAAGAAAAGAAGGAGGTAGATTTTCTTACTCATTGACCTCCGTTATTTTTTCTCTTCGAAAATTTTATACAGTATAGCTCACGGACGGCAATGTACATACATACGCGACCTCACTCTTAATAATTAATTTAAAAACATAACTATCAATACCATATTTATCGAATTAACTTTTTTTTAATTTCTTATAAATATTTTTTACGTGAAGAGTTAACCCATCAAACAATTTTCCCCTTTTTATAAATATCTATGATAAAAATAAAACCATGAAATCACAATGAACTGTTGCGGGCATTATTTTAGGGATCTGTAATTGAAGTTATTACAAGAACCGTCGCGTGAACGATAACATTAGTACGGGCCTCGGTTTCCGTAAAAACACGCATAAATCCACAGATAGAAAAACTACTCAACACGCTTTACACTGTGTCAGTTGTGCCGCGTAAAGTAGGCCCCCTTCGATACTCCCAACCAACTTAATATTCATAATTTTTAATTATTTTTTGTAGTCGATCAAAACGATTATATTACAATTATTGATGTGAAAGCCGCACGTAAAACAAATTTCTGGCGTAGCGACGCGTCGCCACACTATATGATGGTGTATATATACAGAACGAATGAAGTTGTATAAATTGTTTTTATATTTAATGAAAATAAATGTTTATTAAATAAACAGTCATCATTTTCTGGAAAAAATCGTAATATTTTATTTTATCATTATGCCATATTTAGTTTATATCGCAATCTGTTCTTTTCAATCATATTACTTTTACAAAATAATGTCGATGTTTCACATCTGCCAGGCGTCCCGTGACGGCACACATTTTTTTTATTGTTATTTATTAGAGAAGTTAAATCGTTCACAAATGTTTATATAACATAGCTATATAATGGAGGAACACGTCATAACAGATGTCGGCATTTAGTATATAGTAGCAACAGTTCGTATTTTTAACTAATGAACATGTTAAATTAATTTATTTATTAACAGATTTCCTTGTACATTTTTTTCCACTACACCAACAACGATAACTTACCAAGGTGCTCATACAGGACGCCAACAGATCACATCTATAGGTATACATTTCTTGTGCCAATTCTTTGCCTACAAGGCAATAGTAAATTAATTCCAAGCGCTGATTTTAAACTGAAATAACATATAATAAGGTTACGTTTACAATCTTACAAAGTGCACAAAATAAGAAGCACCTACTTAACAGAGCACACGCATACGTTTGGCATTTATTTATTGGCGCGTCTACAGACGGTCTACTAGTTCACGGTCCGATTTCCGTAAAAACACGCATAAATCACCGAGTCCAGCCCTGACTAATTACGGTTTAATTTACAACGAAGGGCCGGCACTAGACCAGAAAGTTGCTTGATAAATTTCCGACATGTGTGTCGTTGGGACAGAGTTGGATTATTGTTTCCGTGCTATAGGTTTTTGGGGAATTTGTCGAGGACAAGTTGGGGTTAGATTGCCCTATACGCTTGCGTTCTTCTTTTTAATTGATTAGAACTGTGCTGTATAAAATGAATTGTGATATTATGTCAATTAAGGTTTAAACTGAGATTCCAAGTTGTATTAGAGAGCAGACAAGAACATTTCTAGAGCGTAATTGCGTTATTGGCTACGAGTATTAGAAAAAGTTTCTTTTAGCTAAAGAATTCCTGAACAGCAGTTGAGAAGATGGTTTCGGTATCATATTTATAGATTTAAAAAAATCGGTATAAAGTAGTGTATAAAATAATATGCATAGCTATGTAAATAGTCACACTAAATTAAACCATGTTTGTTGAAATGAGCAATTTAAAATCTTTGAAATGGATTGTGAGAAACTAAGATTTCCTGACTGTCATAATTGTACCATTACGTCGCTGAGTCAGCGAATTATTTATAAGGCATAGAACTAAATAAGTATTTGTTGAGTAGTGGACATCAGGCAAGGGAACACGGCTACAGCCCTCGCCGGGCACGGATAAAACCGCACCAAATTACTCGAAAATATTACTAAACATTAATTGAAAACATCAAATGTAACAAGAGGAGCCGTCAGTCATAAGCTCAATCCGAAACTTCCTGACGATAATTGAAAAAGTTAACACTTTATACCTACGTCGCGATCTGAAAAGGCGAAATTATTAAACCAATTAAAAGTTGGCAACATTAACTGAATCAACGCACAACAAATTTCTCGTGAAGCGGCCCGTATCGTCAGCCTAGGTTAGTTAAGGGTCTGCCCCGGGTAGAGTAAACGAGATGGCGATAATGTTAAAAGAGTTGCCCTTCCGCAACATCAGTAACAGAGTAAAAGATTGATTTTTAATGCAACATAGCATTTGGAAATGAAGTTGATAGTATCACTATAGTCAGCTGCAAATTCCACTGTCGTATATTGCAACGATAGCAGTAAGATCTCTTAATTTTCTTGTCCTCGGAAACAACAGGGCCAAGATATAAAGACGCCGACCACGTTAAATACCGTTTTCGAATAACGATTGTATGAATGTGAGAAATATAATTAACAAATTCTCGGGACCGGTCGATGTGGCGTACCATGAGGGAGGCCTATGTCCAGCAGTGGACATTTCCCGGCTGATGATGAATGTGGATTATCTTATATGAGAATACAAACATCTACACATTACTTTGCTACATAAGACAAGGACAATGTGTCCGAGTGAGAAAGATAACCTTACGGGAATAATTCACTAAAACTATTTTGAAACAATGCAACCTTCACAAGCGTCCCTTTGCTATTTTTACGATTGTTTTCAAAATATGTCTGTGTTTTTGTTTTGTTTTCTTTGTTTATATGTGTGTATGTCTCAAAACGTAATGGTATCGTGTTCTGTTTTGAATTGTGGTATTACTTACAGCAATAACCCAAATAAATATATATTTCACTTGTAAATACCGTATTACTTCCATTATAATTGTTGTCATAGAAGTTATTTATTTATGTAGCACCAAGTGACACCTTCTTATTTATAGGATTCTTCTGCCCCAAGGTTGCCTGGAAGAGATCGCTCTTAGCGATAAGGCCGCCTTGATTGTACCATTCATGTTCTTTTCTGTTCTGATTTGTATGTGTATGTGAGTGCAATAACGTTTATTTGAATTAAATTGAATTATTCTTAACATTTATTATAAATAAACTCAAAGCATGCATTAGATAAGATGAGGTAAATGTTTAGTATTCCACACACTTGGTTATATTTAATTAACAATTTATATAATACATATTCAAACTTAAATTATATATAAACCATCGAGTGTGTGTGGTGGCACTGATGAATCTATCTTCTAAATAAAGTATTATTTTAATATATTACGGGATAGATAAACAAAATTATCATATGTAAATGAGGTACACTTGAACAGTTGACTTCTGGTTCAAAGGACTGTTCATATATCCCACACAGTATAGTTAACTTTATGATAAAATACATACACGGAAAAGAAACTATTTGATTACATACTTTATTGTTCTATTCTATCATTCTTATTTTCAGCAGTTATCATTTGATAATATGTAGTACTAATGAAGATGATAAGATACAGTACGATAAATCGAAAACCACAGGCAAAATTTAATACTGATGCGTTTTAAAATCGTACTTACTAAAAAGTAATCGTGTTAACTTTTGCCAAACACGAGTTGAACGCAGCCCCTTAACGCAGGGCCTTCCGGCACACACGGCTCGTAAAGCTGACGATAAATTTTTGCACAAAAAGCTGGGAATATCATGGTTATCGCCGGGAATCTGACAAGAATTCGCTTTCACCGTCTCAGAAACATAGCTACGTATATCCGTAACCCTTTTATGAATTTTTCAGAGCATTCCGTTTGTGAGTACACACAGATCGAGTCGCGCCAGCTTAGATTACATGTATTATTGCGCTAGTGTTGCCAGGAAGTGGATAAAAAATTCATTAGGAGAGCACTTTTACGCCACGCGAATATGAAACTTATTACGCGGACGAGTGAGTGGCGTTTCGCTAAATAGTAACAGCCGACTCATTTTCCGCCGACATTGAATATTCCGCCATGTTTGAAGGAAAAACAAAGTGTTAAATTGCGTGGGGAGTCGCCTTTTCGCCTTTGAGTAAGATGATCGTTCAGAGGAGTTTGATCTTTGGGTCTGGTTGTTTTGGATGGTTTTTGAGTGAGTTTTTCTTGGTGTAGGAGTCGAGGGTGGCTCGTTTCCCCCTCCTCCCTTCACCCTGGTAGCAACCGCTTCCTTCAACAGGAGACACGTAGAGGAAATGGGTCAAGTGTTAGCAACAAAAGTGTGAGTGTTGGGTGTTCACTAGACGAACGCCTTGTATGAACGTTTGTTAGCTAGCGCCGAGTGTTTAGACTGAACTAGGCTTTAGTACACGTCCCTGTAGAGGCAGGGTTGATGTTTAGTTTGTGCCGAGCTGCCCAAGATGTGATTTGGGTTAATAGTTGATTTGTCTTTGAATGTACAATCAAGTACAAAAATATGTATCCACATATATTATGCCGCATTCACTCTCGCTTGTTCCTATGCAGTGTGTTCAGGGAAATGTCAGTTAAAGGTGAATGTGACATAGTTCAAAAGTGGATTCATATTATTGTACTCGAGTGTACATATACTTTGAAGAAATCGCAACAAAAAGTTTGTTTAGTCGTTAGTTAATTATTCTTATTATAGTTTTAATTAGTTTATGTTTCAATATTTCTAGTTCATAATATTTTTCTGTGTGTTTGTTGTTGTGTGTGTCGTGTTGTGAAAATGCCAAATAAATATATGTCTGTTATTTTTCAGGTTTTTCTAGGCTTGGTAGGTCATACTCGTATCATGACAGTTTAATAAAATGTTTATCCTTAGTCAAGTCAATCTGGACGCATAACATTGCTGCTGAGTCGTACATTTAAAATTAGTTAACTCTTTATTAACTCAGCTATTTAACCAAAGTGCTTACACATATGATTTGTACGGTCACAAACTATATCTGGATAAAGTATACGTAGTATGAAATAAACACGCTATATATATTTTTCCAGCGGTTATCAGTTGTTAAATGTTATGGCATGCCAGTTGTCATTGTAAAACTACTATTCAGCTACATTCTACTTCTATCTCATTTGTCTATGATGGAGGCTTTGAGTCACAAAAAGTCACGGACAAAAATGTAAAGCTTCATCACTGGCACGTGTATATATATGCAACTACTAGCCGCACGTTATTCACACATTTCCGCTACACTGCACATCATCAACAAAAACCCAGCCAACGAATTCGACGAAACAGCAAAAACATTTACTTTTAATCTCCCACTTTTCACAGACAACAGCTCACAAACCCCATAACTCACAGCGGAAAAAACCTGTAGTGGCTTATCGCGGTTGAAATATAAAATTTCGCGCATTACTTTTGAAGGGTTAAAAGGCTATAAATAACCGGTATCTCGCCATCTCAACGCTGTAATCACCCCGTTTATCTTGTAACGCAACATTAACCCGAACATCTTGAAATATTTCCGCGACTTGATATTAAGATTCATTAGGAAAGTTGGGTTTTAGTAGAGCTTAAGATAGATGCTTGCTTGCCAATCTTAAAGTTGCAATTATTATTTCATTGCATGCGTTTGAAGCCGTTGATATCGTGTAATTGATAACTCAAGTTGGGATTGTAAAAATATATTTAAATAACTATAAAAAATATATTCAATTGTCATCAGCTGTATAATAATAAAGTTTTTATTTTAGGTTAACTCGACAGGCGACTCCACAAACAAACTTTTGCTTAATGTTTTATCTATAAAAATAAATTATAGTTAAATATTATTTTCAATTAAAATTAACCAGTCTAATTAACTGTTGACAACATAGTTTGAAGCAAGAAGAAAATAAAGAAAAAATATTTAAAACTATTAAAAGAGAACTGAAATTTATACCAAAACGAAACTATAGAATGACGCTAAAGGCCCATCTCAGCTTATGCTGCAACCACAGAGTAATTGCAGCGCCGGTTTTCAGATACGCCTTGACTAATACTAAACTAAACTAATCACACATTTGACAAACTTGGATAATTTTAAAATTTATTTTTTATGGTTTAAGTAGATTATATATCAATAATGAATAATAATTGCAATTTTCCATCAAAAGCTAGACTTGGTCTTATGAATTCAGTATAGTATATCGTTCTAAATATTCGAACAAATAAACAATAAAACCAGGAATTTACATATAAAATCACATAGCGATGATTTCAAACCCTACCTTCATTATCGGAAAAGGCTTTTCCTGGAGAAAAGAGACCTAATAAACCTTGTTAAAAAAGTTTCCATGGCATCAGCTTAGGGAACACTGGAGGTCTGTTCGGGAACCGAATAGAACCTGCTACAAACACGTTCCAAGCCACTTCATTAAATTTAGCCTAAAAGTTCATCTCTGCTGATTTCATATTCAATTTGGAGCTTGCAGGGACGGACATAAATTTTTTATGACTGCGTAAAGCGAGTCTGACGGCAAAACCTTTTTTCTTGCGTATGATGGTTGCGTAAAGAATCCATTTCATACTTATCGTTTATGTATGAGAGGAATTTTAATTCTAAAGAAGTTAACGAGTTTTTGAGCAACAAAGTTAAATAGATCTCGCTTTTACCACATGCGACGATACGTTTCCTTAAGTATGGTGGATATATGATTTGTAATTCATAACTTTAGATTGACGTTTTCACGTTGTAGCTTCTTTGTAGCTTTTTCGTAGCAACATCGTAGCTCCTTCGTCAAATAGTTCTCGCTGTACAAATGCTGTATAATAAAATTACTTCTGTTAAATTAATTCGTAGATTGTTAAATTTTCAACTAAAATATGTTTGGACCTATGATTTGTTAACATATTCGTAGTTTGACGTAGCCACATCGTAGCTTCTTCGTAGCTGTTTCGTAGCAGCTTCATAGCTCTTACGTAAACAGAGAATCACTTATAGCGTGTCTTGTAAATAGTTACAAAAAGAGATAATATTTTAGATTTATATACATTATATATATAGATAGATAGATAGATTTTATATACATTATATATCACTATTAAAGAAATAACTACCCTTTGATCACCACCCGAAGTGATATCATTTAACACGATTTTCAATCTTGTGAAGAAAAACTGTGGCGCCTTTTACAAGATTTTATCACGAATTCGCGTTCTTAACCAAAAACACAGTCAGGAGACGTAAAATTTGATGACACCAAGATCTGCCATTTGTGTTCCTTTAATTGCTCCCCCAATTACCATACATTAAGGGTGCGAATTACACCTCATTATTGACTCTTCAACTCCTGACGAATTCACACTTTATACACCATGTTCTAAGGATCCCTTTTAATTGTCACATTTCTCGAAAGCGACACAGATTATTCTGAAGCCTATTTCATTAGAATAAGGATGAGTTTTAAGTGCTGTCTTGACTCGTTAAATAGATGACTTAATTGTCACTTTTCTTGGAAACGACGGGGTGAATTTTGAGGCTTATTGTCTGCACTTAAGATCTAGTTTCTAATGCCTCTTGATATGATGTAATTGCTGGAGAGTGAGACGAAAATATGTGTAATGTTAAAGAGACGTCAAAAACGGTAACAAGAGTTTCTTGTGGTTAATTAGGAGTATGTTTTACTTGTTAGACTGCTTGTGCTTTTTACTTTACCAAACTGTTGGACGTTTATAAAACATACCTTTAACAATTAAAAATACAACTAAACAACTTTAGCCTTTAGTTGCCTACATGCTTGGACTAAAAATCTGCCCGGGTTCGATTTGTTTGAACTTTTTCTTATCGATATTCGATTTGGTTGGTGGTAGGGCATTGCAAATCGTTTCAGGCGACTTAGATACACCGGGGAATACCCACGGCGTCTCTTAGTGATTAACAACCTGCGTTCCGAGCTTGCTGATTATTGGAAATCCCATCAATGCTTTCCATGTTTCCGTCTTGTTTTTTTTTGTAGCATTGAAGAAACTAGGCAGCCTGAAATATCAATCGAACAAAACTTTTTTTAATGTTTAAAGGACTTGCATTTGGCCTTCATATGACCGAATATTGTGTATGTTAAGGTTGTTGGATGGACAACATACTCACCCAGCAGCCTCAGGCTAATGAGGCACTGGCTCTCCTACCTTTTACACACACAATAGTGCTATTAACACTGCTGTTTGGTGGTAAACTTAGGTAAGATAGTGGTAACTAACCAGGCGGACATGGAAAATGTCCTACCACAAACCAAACCGAGTACCGATAGGTCACCACGGGGAATCGAACCTGGGATTTCCGGATTGTGAATCCAACATTTAGCCATTAGGCCACGGAGGCGATTTGAGTCACTACAGCATTTTCAGCGGAGCCCTAGCTGCTCTTCCATGTACGAAACATACATTTTTAAATTTTTATGTTAGGTTAGTGGTACAAACTCCTGTGCCTGCCTCGTTAGCTACCATCATTTTACACAAGTCTGCCGCCAAACAACAGCGTAAATAGCACTATTATTACATTATATATTCATATGAGGTGCAATTACATAGCACTAGAATTAAAGTGAAGGAAAGAAGTCAAAGAAATTTCTTTCCTTATTTATATTTCGCACCCTATTCCAAGTTGAACATGAACACCTAGGCGCGTACATGTAGGGCGCATTCCCATTTCCCCTTCCATCAGGTAAATACACAATGCCATCAGTAATTCGACCTCATTCCTGGGCAGACGGAAAAAGTGCGCGCTCATTATCGTTTTCCGGTCTCCAGGCAGGGTTGAGTGTGCCGAAACAATGGAGTTTATCATAAAGAAACCGGATTCTACTTTCCAAATGTTTCTGATAAAAATGTAATACTCGTATTTGTTGTGACAATGTACAGGCATGAGTATGCGGTTCTCTTGTTTTGTGCTGTGTTAGTTTTTAGCCCCCGACGTAAAAAGATGGATGTTATAAGTTTGACGCCAATGTATTTATGTCTGTCTGTCTGTAGCATTGTAGCTTTCTAACGGATGGACCGATTTTAATGCGTTATTTACTTGAAAAGAAGTTTTCTTGGGGTGGTTCAAAATAATTTACTTGTAATTACTTGTACTCTGATCTTTCTCAAGATTTAGTCCCGCAAATCAGAATGCCTGACAAATTTAAATTTGATTTGTTCTAAAATAAACATGACATATTTAGCGACGTAAACTTTTTATCGCCTCGAATGATAAACTCACTTTTATAGCTCTAGTATTTGCATAATTAAATTTTTTCTCAAAAATATTTGGGTTATCATATATAAAGTAAAAAAATATCAATCTTTATATACAACGGTCTTATCGGTAGCATGATGCCAAATTGTATGCAAAACGTATTAACCAAGAACCAGAATGTGTCCGCCTGGAATCGAACTTTCGAATCACCATTTTAACTAGAGATATAGTGACATTCTTAAATAAAAACAAAATACTTTATTTATACACCACACTAAGGGAGCTATTCGAAGGGCAAGGCGGAAGTACCCTGCCGGAAGTCTGGGACGAAACTCGACGGTTAATTGCGCGAAAAGCGAAGCCCTTCGGTTCGAATATCGAACGACAATTTGCGAGTGAGCATCGGCATTACCGGGGTTGTATTTCATGGACTTGATGTGCTTTCGAACGTGCTAGAACACGATATACTACAAACATACCTATTGTAGTTAGTATTGCTAGAGTTTACCTTTCTCTTTACTATACTAGTAGATTCCTACAAAAATGAAATTTGAAAATTAAAGAAGAATAAAAGCTGCCAAGTTCGTCTCGCGCCACGCATAGTGTACCGTTTTGTGATTGCCCTTCATAATAAGTTCAAACGTCTAATGAAAAGTAATTTTGAGTGGAACGAAATTTTCATTTTGACATCTCCAAGTATACGTTATATTTTCGTTGACAATTACTCGATAACTACTGGGATTGACGCGAAAAAATATTTAATCCCCAAGCTACATGTAGGGAGCAAACCTTAAATATTTTTTCAAGATTTTATTTTACGCCACTTTGTTGGCAAGATTAATATGTATACCCGAACCAAATTACAGCTCCCTGGTAGTAAGAGTCTCTGAGCTAAGCCACAGACGGACAGAGCGATATTATAAGGGTTCCTTGTTTGACTACGGAACCCTAAAATGTTTTTGGAACACCACTTACCATAAAAGAAATGAAGGCTATACAAATGATTGTAAATAATCACAGCATCTTCGACTCTCTGTTGCGACACAACTGAGCGTCTGTGGCAATCTCATTCAAGGTTTTCTGGAAGACCAATAACATCTGATCTTGAAAACTGACCAGATAATTTAAAGTGATATAAAATAATAATGAGAATGAGATTACATTACAAACAAAATCTGGCTGTAAATAAGTAAGTACGAATGAATTTCTGGCTTCGCTTTTTAACTTTATTAGCGTTTACTTTCATATTGGCTTGCCTTTTAGAATAAATCCGAGTTCGGAGTGAGTGACGCGAGTGATTTATATTCAGTGCCAATTTGCCCGGCTTTTTATGACGCCCCCTTCCACGCAGCTGTGCCAATGCATGCCCCAAATGTGTTCTACACTCTGTACCCACTAGCACAGATCTCAATTTATCTTGAATGAATGAATAAAGCTTTGATTTACATCCATATTAACTTTAAACTTAAAATATTTTGTGTGGACGGAATGGTATTCCTTATTCGAATCCGAATTGTTGCCGTTTATGGTAAAATTTTCTAACAGATAAGATGCAACAAACACGTAGCTTTCACGATGGTTACATTCAAATACCGTAACTTGTTACCGTTAATTGTACCAACTTCACACGATTATAATAGAAAACTCTTGTCGTTACAGTTGGCATAGTGATATTCCTTTGTTATACCATCCGTGTATCTTTAGTAGTAATCGAATTTAGCTTAGAACTCACTATAACATGGTAAAATTCGTCCAGAAACTGCAACTTTCACCTCGAAGGATGTGATGGTATAACTCAGAAACGTTTCACCAAAAACTTCCAACTCTTCAAGATGTTTTATCCGTTGTAATGTATTGTATGAATTTTACCTGAAACAAAAGAAAAGTCATTTTTAACGAGACATAAATACATTTTTTGTAATGAATTAACAGCAATAGTAAGGAGGCAGACATAAAAATTAATAATAATTAACGCGATTAAAAATAATTAGAAACCTTACAGGTAGAATTATCTGGGAACATACTTGGGTTTTGTCTCAAAAAACTGCTGAATGAATTTCGATAAAATATGTTATATAGGACCACCTCTGAAGTATGCTTTATCAAACAAAATAAGAATTATCAAAATCGATTCATAATTAGCGGAATTATCGCGTAACATACATAGAATACAGTCGAATTGAGAAACTTTTTTGAAGTCAGTTAAAAAATAAACCTTCTTCATAAACTGAAAATGCAACTATGAACAATTTTTTATTCCATAAAATTAAAAATTTCAAAATTATAAATTGCACTGGTCTTCTTGTTAAGCATATAAATGTGGTAGGAAGCCCCGCTCTTCCGCGTTACACATTATTTTAAATTTATGACACATTTTACAGTTTTTACACAGATACGAGTATATATAGAAAAATTATGACAGTATTTCAAGTGTGTGTAGGTGGGTGGGTGTTTGGGTGAAACTATAACATATTTTCTACAGAAAATTCAACTTTTCTTGATATCAACTTAATCTTGTCTCCAATGACACGATCCTATAGTGAAACATCACTTCCGAAAGTCAAGCCACAACTGTACATAATAGGAAAAGAAAAGACCACAGAAATCTGACTTCTAGTAGAAGCCCCGACAAGTTTTATCGGAGTAACGCGGCCACAAAGCGAGTTTCCCGACTAAACGAGTCAACTTAAACGATTTCCTTCGGGATGAAAAAAAGTGAACCAGGGGGTAATGGCATTCCCTCGGGAACTTCTGCAACTATCTGCAGTATCAATCGACGCACTTTCAGAGACAATCTTATGACGTAGGATATACTTTACAAAGACGGAATTTAGACTGTTCTCTATCTGATAACAGGGAAAGGCTGAAACGATAAGAGGAAGACAAAGTCCAAGGCTAGAGTTCTTGCTGAAGTACAGAAAAAGAGAAATGTTTCTTATCAACAGGTAAAGACAATGACGGTAAATTAAGAACATTTTAATCGCTTCCGTCCCGGGTTTGATAACTAGTGGGAGAATTTATCGGTTCTCGTTTTGGTTGGCGGTGGCGGTGGATAACTCAACCAATTATGAATCGATTTTGATAATTCTTTTTTTGTTTTGTAGAGCCCACGTCATAGGTGGACCCATATAAATTTTAACAGAGGAAATCAACAGAAACCCAGATAATTTTAACTCTAAGGGTGAAAATTTGAGGGGATGAATGCTGTACACATTTAGGGCCGTTAAAGTCGGTTTCTAGTTCTTTTTGTTCTAGTTGATAACGCGTTAATAATATAGTCCGACTAGCTAAGAAAGCTATATCGTAAACGCCCTCACGCCTCAGCGCCCCACGCCCTTTTGGCCCTTCATTTCCGAAGCCATCTATAACTGAGCAACTGTAAAACCCACTTGCTATCAACAAATACTTATAGACGATTAATCCCACGTTAATAAAGCTGAGAACTGGAAAACAAGAGAGCTGAAAACAATATTTAATCTCATTAAACGACCCTTAAATATTAAAGCTCCGAAGCCATTGTCGAGTGTCTGGCGCTAATTGCAAGCTCTCGTTAATTAGTGTCTGAGACCGGGACTGTATGAGTGTGAGTGATCTCAGCGACAGTCTAAATTGTCTAGAGTTTATTGCAAGGACAGTCCAGGTGAAGTATTTGAGGATGACACTTTTCAACCCATTGTATAAATCGCCACTAACCTGCCCCTTTCTTCCTGTTTTAGATAATTACTGCATAAAGCCAACTAAAATAATTGCATGCAACTGTTACGGATCATCTATCCCATTCCGTCGATAAAGCATGATATACACACACTGACTTTCCTCATACGTATGTATGATATTGCTATACCTTTATTTTAATGACGGATCAAAAAAGCACTGGCTATGTTTTCTCGTGGCAATAGTGCTATGAGAATTATTGTTACCAGATAGACCGTGATAAACTCTACCAAGTAAATTCTAAATTTTAAAGTAACTGATAATCTTCTGACAGTTTAGGAAAAGGAGTACCGGTAATTTATTGTTGAAAACGAGTAGATATTCTCAAGAGATATTTATTAGGAGTTCATAGAAAGTGAATTTATAAGATAACCCAACTCAAAACTGTAGAAGTTGTTTTCGAAGAAGTATTCGTTAATTTGGCATAGACGTGGGTTATCGTGGATTCATTCTTCACTGACACATAATAATACATTTTATATAATCTATACCAATGTTATACGAAAGCGAGTTTGTTTCCGTGTTTGTTCTTCTTTCACGTCGTAATGGAGAGACAGAATGACTTAATTTTTGGTATAGGAATAGTTGAATAGGTGCCGGACTTTTTGTCGTCGTTACGGGTTTACAGTTCACACAATCGAAATATGATTCCATGACGTATCGATAAATCGGAAACCGTAACAACGATTACAAAAAGTTCAGCTTGGTTTTGTAATTATTGTATAATTGCGAATAAATGTAGAAAAGAGGGTATAGTAGCGCCACGGAATGGATTTCAGACTTCAAATATAAACCTCGGATTCGCTTATTTGCTCGTGCAAATTAAACATGTTGGTTCCATGAAACGTTCCTTTGATAATCTTAATGTTGTCTACACCGGTAAACTTAGCAGACAGTTTATGGCAGTTCCGGATCGCAAGTTTGTGCAGAACTTTAATTCGGTGTTAGTTTATTGCGCGTTAACAAACGCCACGAGAACTTTGTTCGTCTGGCTCGTTGGTCTCCGAAGATTTTGGGGCTTTTAATGAAGGATCAAAGTATTATTAATATATGAGGCTGGTATGCCTTTGAGCACTGATCTTGGGATTATTTTCGTTTATTTTTAACTAACGGGAATTCTCTCAGAATTCTCTCAACATTTCTTTTACCATAATATTTTAAAGTAGAACGTTGGCTTTGATAAGTCATTATCTAAAATTAACGCGTTCAAAAATAACTAGAAACCGACTTCAACTGCTCAAAAGTCTCCAGCATTCATTCCCTAAAATGTTCACCCTTAGAGGTAGAATTATCTGGACACATACTCGTAGTTGGTATTTGTAGATTTTCTCAAAAACAGCGAAATCAATTTCAATAAAATTTATATGGTACCACCTCTGAAGTATGCTCTATCAAACAAACAAAATTGTCGAATTCATCGCGTAACATACGTACAAAAAAAGAGTCGAATTGAAAACCTCCTCCTTTTTTTATCTCGGTTGAAAATAGGACTGAAAATTACAATGTCGGGAAATATTAGTATCGTACATCTTTAGTGTTAGCTACAATAGCCGTTAAGCAGCTAATGGTCCATATGTAGTGTTACAGTAATAATACAATCGTGCGTAAAAAGGTATATATATATATATATATTAGTGATTCACTATGAAGTTATACGTTAATTATATTAATTTCCCGGCATTATAATTGGATATAATAGTTTTAGATAATTAGTGAGCAAAGCCAGTTATCATATTTTAACAGGCTATGGTAAAAGAAACTTCGTATGAAACTGTAGCATTGTTGTTGAGAATAATAACTTGATAGTTATTTTAGGAGGTCCTTGAACGCAACCATTACAGCTGAAGCTTATTCCTACCTCCTCACTAACAGTTAGTAGTTGTAGTTTGTCAATAAACGTCTATATGTATTGCGTGTAATTTACTGGATATAAATAGTAATAGTAAAGCATACTCACACTTTCTCGTGTGTATAGTACTCGCACAATAAGTTGGCCCCTCTGAAGTTAGCTCTCCGCAATTTCAAACATATACAGACGGAATGTGTGTATAATTTTCGATAATAACTATCCCTAGGTGACATTCCACACTAGGACATTGCTTTCCACCCGCTAACTTTCCTTGTCTCCCATTTATACGAAAATAATTGATATTTCGCGGTCTTTTGTGGCTAACATCAGAGGGGCAAACTTAGTTTGCGAGTACTATATAAGGGTTTCTTTGCTAAACGTCAGTGTCAGAGTGTCAATTACTGACAGTGTCACAAGAGCTGTGGTCGAATAGTACACGTAGACATTGACGAGCTAGTGAAATGATAGAAAACGTCGTATGGATAAATTTCTACAAGAATATTAACCATTATCATGATCAACATCCACGGCCTAAGCCTTCCTCATACAGGTTCCATATGAAGGATTGGCTCCACCCAAAGGTCATTTGTGTAACCATTGAACCCTTACGACTTTTGTTCAAAATCAATAATGACTGGTACCTAAGGTTAATAGACGGTTCATGAACTTTTGATACGACCAATAAATTTTCTATAATGTATTGGGTAGCCATAAAAAGAGTAAAAACTTTTAACAATAAAATTCGGGAGCAAAAAATCGAATATATAAAACACAAATTAAACCCGCTCCTGTGGCCAATAGCGTGGACAATTTATTACAAAAATGATGTATACATTTGGAGAGGCAATCAGCTTTTGTTGAAGGAAAAGAAACAGCAAGAGCTTTGTTGTAATTTCTTCATTACAATCGGCTCTGGTACATTCGAGTACAAAAATATTTGAACCATGTCACATTCACCTTTAATTGGCGTTTCTCTCAATATACTACATACGAACAAGACGGAGTGAATGTGACATGGTACAAAATTGAATACATATTTTTGTACTCGAGTGTACAGCAACAAATCGACGAGAACATATTTCTAGAGTACAACTTAAGGTATCCAGAACAAATATTTGAAGCCCTACCAGGATTATATGAGGAGGAGGGAGCTACTCTGAATAGAAATAAGTCAGCCACCAATCGAATTTAAGAACGTGTCAGAAATTTTTCGGAGTCTCATGTATTCGGTTAGACTATACCGTAAAAAAGCTATTTTGGCTACGTAATCGAAAAGCAGCCCTATACCTATTAGAACTATAACTTAGAGTTCTAAGACATTTCTTTCCACAGCAGCATATGAACCTTCCATATCAACTAACATTTCCTACCGGAACAATATAAATACACAATTCCCCTACCTTTGACCCAAAGGTCATAACAGTTCCTTACCAGTTACCATGATGCTCTCCATTCAGACATTCATTTTCAATTAGTAAATACCACGACCGGGCAAGGTTAACAAACGGCCCTTGCACTTCGGTTACAAGCAATAAATCGACGTGAACGTATTGGGTTTCGGCGCAATGTTCGTTATTTTGCTGACCCCTGCCTACTACGTCTTGACTACTCTCGAGCCCTACTCTTTGTTCGAAACGAGACATTTCTAGATGAGTTACATTCTTTATCCTCGCCGATGCTATATCGTTTCCGAGAGTCTGAAAAAAAAAAAGTATGTCCAGGCAAAATTTTTGCTCTGTCCGTCCGCGGCTTATTCTTAGGGCAAAGAGTAGAAAGCTGTAATTTGTTATGGCTATAATAAAATCTCTAAAAAATTAAGTGGCTCCCATACACGTAATTTAGAGATGAATAATTTTTTCGCGTTTAACCCAATGTAAGGGGTATCGTTGAATAGGTCTTTCAAAATAATCATTCAATTATTATTTGTCTATATTTAGTTTTTCAGGCTTTTATTTTATTAAACTTGATAAAGATAATGTCGAAGGAGACCAAAAAATAATTCGCATAATTTTTCCAGAAATGTAAAAAATATACGACTGTAGTAATAAAAAAGTACCTACTAATAAAATTAATAAATAAATAAATATGAAACTTTAGTACCTCGTTTATTACAATAGTAAAATAAAAAGAAAAAAACTACGAGGCATCACGTTACTATACTAAAAATGTATAATATTTCCAGCTCCTAAAACAGGAAATGGTAAAGCCCCCTCTGATCTAAGCACAAAATTTTACTAGTCACCATTAGGAGTCAGTGACTTAAGTTGTAATAGCTAGAACTTCCATTAACACGCTAGTAGCCAATTTGATTACGAAACAGTAGTAGGGGCCCCAAAACTCTTGAAAATCAGAAACAACAATCGCAACAAACGCAAACGACTCTCCATCTTACCGCTAACTAAATACAGGTCAGATCTGATTGCAACATAATAGTGGCCATAACGGAGTAAACAAGCAATTAACAGTCTTATTATAACGCGATAGAGTTGTTATTAGGTTGTAATTGGCCGTATCTGCCAAGGTGGGCAGTGAGGCATATTTCATTGGAGCCCTTGTTTACTGCCACTAAACAATAGCTTGTAACAATAATTACTCCATACAGATATGAAATGGGGTATGTATTGTAGGAAAATAGAGAAAACGGTACGGAGGTAGCTTGTTTTCGTAATTAGATTATAGTGGATAGAGTGAGTTTGCGCTAAGATGGGGGTGTAATACACTTTGCATAAATCAAGTGCAAATGGATATTTGACCCTTTGATAGTTTGTATTTATGTATTTGAATAATGAAATTTTGGCCCAACTGAAATTCAGTTCTCGTCAAAAAAGATTTGATATTAGAATACATTCTAACGGAAGCGGCATGTGACGAGAGTGACCTAAGAAATTTTCTTAGAAACTGCACCAATACATAAATTGACAAGTTACGGTTTGGACTAAAATAAGATTTGACGAATTACGTATTTCATCAATTAAGCTTTTGAATAGTGTATGCAATTTATTTAGATGGCTTTTGCTCCAGAGACATTAAATCTACTCGTATTGTTTTGGTACAAACAAACAACATTCATGTTGTAAAGTCATGTTTTCCGCCCTTCCGTAGAAAGTGCACCAGTGTGCGTCGCCACGCCAACAGTCAGTCTGACATTGACATTATATTTCACATACAACACCTCTCAAAATTCAATATTGATTTTTCAGCACAAAAATAAATAATTATTCCCTTACTTTATGTACCTAATACTTCCAGAAATGTAGCAATATTGGCATTCTTGACCATAATAGCAAACTGGGAGCTATTCGCATTTGGAATACTCGTATTATAGTAATTTATTGATTTCGAATGGGTTAAGACGGCGGAAAACTTTAGGGTTTGTATCTAAGTTTCAAAGCCTTAGGCAATAGAGTTCAGAGTGAAACTATTCTGAGGGGACGAAAGTTTTTAGACTTGATTTCAACGTAGAATTTGTAGCTTAAGTAAAAAATAAAACAGAGAAAAGGGTATTTTATAACCCGACCGCACCAGAAGTATCCACGCACGCTCGCTCTGCAGTCTGAACGGCTCGATGGATTTTTTATTTATTTATTGGATCAGCTAACAATTACAACTCTTTAATATTATATTTACAAGTTACATTATTCTAATTCTAGTGCGTAACCTATTACAAGCTGATACTGCACGCACAAAAAAAAACACCGGTAGCACTCCGGGAGTGCCGGCAGAAGTGAAAACTTTAGTATTAACGTTGTGTTTAATTATAAGTACAAAAATACTATCATTTATGAGGTAGAATACAATGTTTATTTATTGCGCTATCGTACACAAATATGACAATTTACATGTTATTATTCATAATATTATATCGTTATTTATTTATATATTACATTAATTTTTATCTCTTAGAAAAATCAACTTTCATCCATAATTTCGACGACTTTTTCACCATCGTTATTACCAGAATCATCATCGCAAATTTCTAAAATTGATACAATCGGTTTATGATAGCTGAAGTAAGAAACAAACAGTTTTGATTCGAATCTATTTAAGTGTCTAATAAAGACATAAACACTGTGTACATAAACACAGACGGACATTCGCGCAAGCGCCCTGTGCCGCCTAAGCGGAGCAGCACACTCAGGCACGGTAGAAAGAGTGGGAGATACTAGTTCCTCTCCCTTCCCCTCGATCTTACGCTTTTTCGATCAGCATCACGTGACCCTGACGCGAGTTTGAAAGTTTTTACCCATCCAACAAAAAGTGCTCAGCGCCGCTAAAGAAGTTTTCACTTCAAAAATTATATAATAAAATTGAAGAGATTAGATAATAATATATAAATATATATTTTAGTTTAAGAGGTATCGTTAGATTCGTATTTACTGTGAGAGTGACACTGGGTATATCGAAAACATAAAAAGTTAAAAAAATTACGCAGTCGGATTTTTAAAATTTACTTTTCATCATTCCGATTTCAAACGCCTAAACCATTTCGACTTAAACATAACTTTTTGGTCCTTGTAGTCAAACGGGAATCATCTTGTCTTCTTGGTGATAGCAGTAAGATGTTGTTGTTGACATAGGTAGTTGCTGTTGCCCAAATAATATAATGATAAACATTTCTTATTTATTACATTTTCATTAGCCGTAACTAATAACAAAGCAACAGGTAAATGGTTGAGTATATATACGAGTATGAAGGTCGAATATGAAATTACATCTTCGAAATTCGAATATAAAATGTCTGTGAGAGGAATGACAACGTTGCACGTGGTTAACTCTCGACAACCACAAGTGGCTAGCCAACTGAACCTAGATGTAGTTGTTAGCCGATGTCACAAGTGGCTCACGAGCGGTGAGCAGGACAACATTGGTATAGGAAACCGCAGATTCAGTCTGGCAACACATTACCTACACTTACGACCGTGTACCAACCATATAGTTACGTAGATAGAAAGAAAGAAAAAAATTATTTGCCAAGTACATAGTTTTTTTACACGGTGTATAGATAGTAATTTCAATTACTTCGATGTACTTAACCTGTCCACATGTGTGCAAATATTATAAACATATCTAATAAGGAATTTAATTGTTAAAAAATTAGTTTACATCGCATGTCAATTAGTACAATGTTAATAATTTTGTCATTAAATAATTCACAAGTCAACTCATTAATTTACGTCAAATTATAATTACAGGTCTATTTAAAATTATTAATGCTTATGATTTAAATATTCCGGAAAACTATAAAAGCAGTTTCCAAGAAGTCAATCCGTAATTTTTTTCATAAAATCTATGTTGTTTTCTAATTGTAGAACCCTTGGGAGATGATTGTAAGCAATGATGCATGTGTTAAATACATTTTTCTTATAAATGTACGTGTGACATGTTGGTTGGTGCAACCGATTTATGGCCAAGAAGATACCAGCTGTATATAAAAAAATGTGCCTTATTTAAGAAACAAAAGCAGTTCATACGAAACACCGCCTTTAACGTGACCAAAAAGACACGCAGCCAACCTTAGTTGAATTATACAACAAATATTGGCTAGAGCAACATTTATTACCCGGTAACAAGATGGAATAACACCGTCCATAGCTAGCCGGTACAACGCTCGAGTTAGCGCGAACAAATACTGTATTCCAGGAATGTACGTAAAGCGTATTTGTTTTCGAATCACGTTCATCGGGGGTGGAGGGGAGGAGGGGTAAACATCGGCTGGAGGGGATAACGGGCGAAAAATTGCGTGCCTATCCTCTCAGAATTAGTACAGCACTCTAAATGAGAAGACGTAACTGCCGCTTGCGTCCTCAGAGATTTGTATTCGCGAAATTCACTGATGATAATGATAATAGGGAACACGGTTGCACGTATCCAATGGCATCGTCATGGAGATTAGGGAGCGAATAATTCTGGCAATGTAAGAGCTCGTGCAAGCCTTGGTACGTTCGAATTAAATCCTGTTGCTTTGTGGGAAGCCGATGAAGTAATTTATGTTGATGGAGATGATTTGATTGGGATTTTTCTAGGCTTCTGATTTGGATACATCGTTTCATTACTGCTGATTGGTATTTTCTTTATGTACAATCTTTATTCACGCTAGATGCTGTACAAGTTCTCTTTATGTTGTGAGTTAATACTTACAGAATACTTTAATTTCAATTATGTACATCAGCAATTAACCGTTAGCATTTTAGTGAAACTTTGGACTCGTCCTTATTGACTTTCATGTATTCTAAGAGTTTCTTTGAAGGCAAAACAAATGCTTACGAGTATTATGAAACAGAGACAGGCTAAATACCCTTTTCTAATCTGGGTCCTTACATACGGCATAAAATTACTAAAAAATTCGACTTTCTTTTAATATAGCATCGTTCATTCAAAAATCGTTTCAAGTGTACGTACGTAGTAGATAGGTATTACCAGCCATCCCTTATCTCGTAATTAAAGTGTAATTTCATGGCAGCGACGACGCTGCTTTGAAAAACACAAAGAGAATAGCCGAAATGCTAAAGTTTCCTTTTAAGAACCGCCCGGGGGAGGAACAATGGCCGCCATGTTTGATTTGCGAAGAACAAAAGAGCCGACGATGCGACGCAGGATGCAGACACTGTACTTTTGATATAGTGTTACATTCTTTTGGGGGATAAAGGATTGGATTATGGTATGTAGGAAGCATAGGGTGAGGAGTAATCGAATTTCTGTTATCCTTTTGACGGCTTCTGGGCAGGATTCCAAGTAAGCATACATATAGCAAACCTATATCATACCATAATATATATTATGGTATTTTATGGTTTGTGGGAGATTTTTGCGTATCATCATCAGCCGGGAACCGTCCACTGCTGGACATAGGCCTACTACATGGTCTGAACATTGACCGGTCCTTGGTCGGACCCGGACTTGGTCGTCGGTCCATCTAGTAGGGGGAAGGCCCGGTACACGTTTCCCAGCACACTGACTCGTCGAGCTACGTCAGTGACCGATTTCAAAATTCCATTTTGAAACTGTCCGTTGTAACATTCGCAATGGGAGCTTTATCGAAACATCCCCAGTAAAACAATCATAGCTTAAAACGATCTAGCACAACACATTATCTCCGTCCAATTCAAAACGGAATACAAGATTCATTGGTCCATGGAATTTAATCCGAGCGGTCGGACCGTGTAATTGTATTCATGATTCCGCGTTGTGTGCGCCGACCCTTATGCATAGAAGCGGGTGTAATGACCGCCCCTTACAACCAAATCCTTCAACCCGGAGATCGTCACTAGACCATGTTATGTCTTATTAATTTAGTGACTACATTACAATGTTATTGATGATGGTACGATATGATTACCATACGAAAATGCGAGTACATTATTTCGTACATTCATTTCTGAAAGCGTCAGAAGTAGAGTTTAAATAAAATGTATAATGGGTGGCGTGCGCACTCAGAAGGTGCATTGCATTGCATTGCATGCAACAAGCTCATTGCTAAGCTCCCTTTCATACCAAGCCATAACAGTGCTATTCATGCTGACATGTGGCGACAGACTTAGATAAGAGACAGGCGGACACAAACAAATGTTCTAATACCAACCTAACCAAGTACCCGATTGGTACCACTGGTAACCGAACCCGGGACCTCTGGATTGCTATTGTAAATGTGTTGAGGTGTCAGCTCAGGTTAGAATTAATCTTCTATTTATGATCAATATACGGTAGTTCTTGGTCTATCCCGTATCCTCCTAGCCTATCTGGTATACAACAAATCGACCAGAAATCCTCTGGAATGTTCGATAATTATTTAAAACTCATGCCTGAGAAAATATCGGTGCTCTCTCCCGATGTTTACCACTTGGAACGCGGAACAAACATTTGGTAAGTTTACCGGAATGAACCGTCTTCCTTGTTTTCCTTAAAAAGCCTCCAATCTCCACAAGGATATCCTGATTACTAAAGAAATGGGGTCAGATATGTTGCGTGTGCGCGCTAAATAAGGGAATTACGACGGGTTGCCAAGGTTTCCGCGACGAGATATCGCCTGATAAAATTACATTATCCCGGGGGCATATCGCTTTTTTGTGAATTTGTACGACTTGGAACATGTTGTGCGTATAAAGATAAACTAGTTGTTATATAAATGTGCTCTTTCAGTCGTCAGTCCACTGTCCACCCGTGAACAAAAGCGTCCAGAGGCAAGGTTTCCATGAGGAGTAGCATTGTAGTGTTCTGCGAGATTACAGATCCAGCTATACAATGCCAGTATCAGCTGACCTCCGCCGCCATTCGACATCATTGAACCTCTGTGGTCTAATGGCTACATTGGTCCCAGGTTCGATTCCCAGCGGGATTACTTATAGGTTCTCGATTTGGTTGGTGGTAGGGCATTTTCTATGTCCGCCTGGCTGGCTACCACCGAGTTACCTAAGTCTGTCGCCAAACAGCAGTGTTAATAGCATTGTTGTGTTCCGGTAAACTGAAGCAAATTAATCTGGATATTATAAATTTTGTGAAGTGCAAAAAAGGTCCTCTTTTCTGTGTATTGCCGCAGCAGCTCACATACTGCAACGCTGGTCTTCAGTGGAGCCTCATGATTCTTACGCTATCAGAAACATAAATTGAATGAGTATATATTAGTTTTCAATAAAAATACACAAGTTGTCAAATTATGACAAACTATAATGAGGTGGGGCAAGTCGCTAAATTATTACGCGTCTGAATGTCGCCATATCCCATTCAGTATGGCCTTGGAGAAAGTTCAAGAGATCTAAGCTCTCGGAAAAAAGAAGCTGTCAGAGAATCGTGAGCAAGGATGAAAAACAATATTTTATACAACTTTGTATAAGTAACAACAATGGTACGGAGATACCTGTCAATCGTGCATATTGCACATGTTGCTTTTGTAGTAGTCGCACCTAGACCTAGACGCACGAAGCAATCATGTTTCTGTTTCCATAACCTAACATTTTATTCCATATAACAATTGCACAGGACGGTATTTTGAAAATAAATATAAAATATTCCTTCAACGCGCGCGAGCTCAAGCGCAGCGAACCTGACGGCGGCGGGCGGTAAAGCACACAATGTTCTCGCATAATGTATCAAATATCAATTCGTATAGTACAGAGGTCCTTTCGTATTCTTTTTACCATGCTCTAAATCGTCATATGCAAATTGCTGCCAACATTACACCAGACCTATAGACATAGAACAAATTAATCGCCAGCAGAATTTGATTCGTACGGTCTAGTGGACACAAACATACCAAGCGGCACACAGACTAGCAGTGGACGATTCGCAAACACTGCTGTTAAATTGCGCAAGTTGATATGGGAGGTGCGTTGTTGCAGCTAAAGGGGCGATCAAAAGGGCGAATATGTATCCGCTATTCTAGTTCTATTTTCGATTATATATTCTGTATGGTCAGCAAATAAACATGTTTCCAAGCTTGGACGACTTCAAGATGTGAGTGTCATGTACACCTTCTAAATTCAATTTTACCTCCCTGGTTATGGACAAAACCATAACTGATATTACCAATATTAATCTAGTGTGAAAGATTTGAAATAACACTATCACCAAATGTCCCAGGTTGTATGTAAATCTAGGATAACATCACATTCGACTCGAAAATAATTTTGGGAATAGTCTAGCTCTGCACAGTACACTTGATTCAGTGACATCCATGACAGTGAGTGTATAGTGGTTGTTTGATCTAAAAAACTGAGTAACAATTAACGCTTTCAAAAAGAACGGGAAACTGACTTCAACTGCCTTAAAAATATCCCTTACAGGTCGAATTATCAAGGTTCATATTTGGTTAATGTTGATTTTCTTTAAAAGCGCTCGTTCGATATATTTTTTAAATGAAACTACTTATAAAGTATGTTCTACCAAACAAAAAAAGAATCATTGAAATCGGTTCACAATTGGCGGAGTTATCGGGTAACATACAAAAAACATACAGTCGAATTGAGAACCTTCTCCTTTTTTGAAGTCGGTTGAAAAAGCGATCCTTAGAGTTTTTAAGAAAGAGATGCTCTATGATTTTTGTAGCTACAGTTCTGTGTTTTGTTATCAAACAGCTTTCTTCAGTTTGCCATCATCATCAGCCAAGAAGTGAACACAAATGACCGGTCCCGAACCGCTTGCATCCAGCGGCAACCTGCGACCTTTACCAGTTATAAATGAACAATTGTTTATCCATATGTATGTCAACACTGTATGGAACGGGAGCGATAAATTGTACGGAACATATGCGGGTTATTAATTCCTCCGCCTTAGCATGTCTCCAGCCAGTAATCTCGTAACAGGTAGCCTACGGAACCCTACATAACATCTAGATTTATTACTCGGGGGCGCTGTTTGGGAACGTCATGGCGGGACAACTAGGGACGGGAGCGATGAGGTCATTCATTGGGACATACTTCAATAGCTAAGTTATGTAGGCATCCTAGACTTGATTGAATGCATGTTCTTTAATTGTCTTAACTTGATTACCATTAAAAATATTGTTTCTTGGACTATTGTTTAGAAATATCAAAACCTTTTAGCCTTAAAATACTTGCCATGCATTTATGCATGGTATGTACATATGAAAAGCCTAGAAATGTACAATATTTGACACACAATACACGATAAACATTGTAAACATTGTTGTTCTTAAAGTATTTTTTATAAAATATATTTCTGAGTTGGTATGTTAATATCCATATGTTGTACGGAATCTTCGATACCCGAGTCGTGAATCGCATTTGCTCGTTTTTTTGTTTTGAAAATGGAACAACGCTTAGTCTCGATCATGCCCGATAGTAATTCATGATGTGATCTTCTAGCACGAATTACATGTTAACTCAATGCTTGTAGGTGCAGTTTCGTAACCTCAATGCAGTACCTCACTGTCACAGCACTACCCTCGGGTGCGGCAGTCGCCGGCTGGCACGGGTGACATGGTTACACCAAAATTATTCATAGCCGTCCTTGCTCGGGCCAATTGGTTCGTGTACCCACGTGCTAGACACGGCGACAGCGGCCCATGTTGTAGCCATTGCCGACAGGGGACAGTTTGAGAAAAAGCAACGGGGATAACCCGAATTTAATGAAAATGTTACACAAACATCAACGAGAAATTTTCGAATTCAGGAAATACAACTCTGGAACCATTTCATGGATCGGAAACAACGGCTCCGTAGCGCAGTTGTTTGAGCGTTACACACGCGGTGATCTTGGGATAGATTTCCGGTGGGAACTTTTTAAAAAACTGTACAACAACTCTGACACTAGGGTGTGAGGTCGGTCATCGACGTTCTTTTTCATGACATACTAATTTTCATTTCCATTGGTTGTGCCAATGAGGCACTAAGCAGTAACAAACAAAAACAGTTTATTATTTCTTCCTTTACTAGGAACTTTTTACGGCTAATACACGTCGAAATATTAATAGTGTTACTCCCGCAATGAAATCATTTCGTCTCGGTATAACAAAGATTTTATGAATATATTTTTATTAGAATTTTAAAATGGCAGAGTGGCAATGGTGAAAAACTAAACTCCAAAGCGACCGCGAACCAACTACAACACTTCCCTATCGTAGCTACGGATTTATAAAGAACTAGCGTCCCGCCCCGGCTTCGCACGGCATAATTTTTTTTTTGGCATAAACGTAGAATAATTGTAATCTTTCTAGATCATTACAAAAATTTTCAGAACTTTCCATAAGTTCTCACGTGAACTTCATATGAGTTAGACAAGGACAGATATATATTTTTCTCACCCACAACGACCCACTTCCACCCATCGCGACCAAACTCCCTTACTTTCAGCAGAAGACCAAGGGGTATTCACTACCCCCACGGGAAGTTTATCAGAGTTGGTGGTGATAGAGAAAACCCTGTCTTAACGTACTAACATTAGCTATTAGATATATACCGTATAAGAGATACGGATTCCACCTCGTCAATAATTAGTGAGGTCAACAAAAATACACACACATACACGTGTAACTGACAATGATATGCGCTGGTATATTGACGGCCGAGTGTCTGGCATTTTGTGTATGTAATTTTGTGTATATATCTTGTGTATAACAAACGAAAGTGTCTGACGGTCTGCCAGAGACATCAATAAATACAACAAACAAAATATATCTTGTAGAAGGGTAAAATATATACGAATCAAAGCAATTATTTTCCTAGTACACGAGGGCTTTGTTTGAGTAAGTGTCACCGTAAGCCTCTCGGCCGAAGGGACGTCATTAATAGATAATCTAAATACCTAATTAATTATGAACCGTGGCCCGTTTAAGCTATTTATCTCGCTTAGGAAAGGACCGCATCCCGTAGGCAAGGGATTCGTTACTCACATAGACTTGAACTAAAGCGACAGAGCGTAAAACGACAATATACCTACGTGCGGGTTTAAAATTAAAACCTAACCTATTCGAATGACACTGCAAACTTAACAAGCACCTGACCTATATGCGTCTAGGAGACGATAAGATTGGTAGATTCTGTAAAGAGGAAGAGGAGACACCCATCCACATCCTCTGTCACTGCGATGCACTGCATCACAGTAGAAAGTACCTTGGAGGACATATCGTCTCCCCTGGAGATATCGTCCGGTATATGAACGGAGTGGGCCTCGGGGAAGTACTTTAACCACATAGGGGTCACAATAGATCTATAAAGGTCGCAGTGAGTGGTTGGGACCAGTGGACCACCCCCCTTGTCTCAAATAAAAATTTAAAATAAACCTATTCGAAATCGTTCGTCCTTCTTAGATTAAAATCTTTTTCTACAATGGCAACAATTTATATATTTTAAGGCAGATTAAACAGCTGTAGCCTTACAAACTTTAAAACACATCATTTTATTGCATTGACTTAGAAGATTGATTTATTAGGTGGAACCGTTTGCCTACTGGGCAAATAATCATGTATTTAAGAAGCCTCGCCACGAAGTAGAAGAAGATTGATTTATTCACAGATCAAAGGTACTGTGACTTGGATATTTGGTATTAACTTCCATTTGATACCTTTACGCGTTTCTGAGAAAAGGTGTCTTGACAGACAGACAGACGGTCAACCAAGTGATCTTGTAAGGGTTCTTTTTTCGGATAATAAATACGGAACACTAAAAAACAAATCAAATTCTAGCATAGCCGCTCCTTCTAACTAATTATCTTGATCTAAACTTCAGTTAGTCCCAGAGGTTCAGCGTCATAAAACTGTCATCAGCCACGTCTGGATTTATTGCCCCCTTAACACGGAATAGTAGTAGATTAGGCAAGAACTTAAACTACTTCAGATACCAGTATTATCAATATTTATTAAAAATATTTGCTTAAGCCATTAGCTCATGTCTGCTGCCAGTGTTGAAATAAGTTTCAATAATCATTTAAATACAAAAAAAGGTTTCCCCAAACTACTTTAAAATATATCTACTTAAAATATACCAGTAAAATTTGAAAAATAATAGTCATAGCTCATCGATATTTAGTCCAAAAATAAAAACAATGTTTGTGACATTTTAAAATCTAATTTTAATACTGAAATTAATTACTAACACCAATTATCGACTAAAGCGCTAATAAATATGTCCAATAAAAACTACTGTATCTAATTTAATTTTTATGGAAAACATGGGGCACGGAGAAAGCATGAGGTACGTAGAAAATATTCTGAAACCTGGCCAACAAATCCAAGACACTACAACTATTTTTTTAATATAGCAAAGAAATATGGACAAATTAAGTACTATACATACAACCACATACACTAACTCACACACACGTTACATGCACTCAGAGACACTCATACATCTTTCAAAATTGTTCATTTTTACTTAACGATATTTTTGCATAACAACAAGACTTGGAGACCACGCCTAGGCAAACGAAGTGTAGGACGTCCCCCGGCGAGGTGGAAAGACGACTTACGTAAGGTAGCCGGACGTGAATGGATGCGGAGAGCAGAGGACCGAATCGAGTGGCGCACTCTGGGAGAGGCCTATGTCCAGCAGTGGACTGCCGCAGGCTGTACATGATAAACAAGACTTAATTTCTGTATCTATACCTATACCATGTTTTCTTTTCTGAGATTGGGAGGTCCAGTCTTCTATATTTTTTTAAATAATTTAGCTTTACGTAAATATAAGTCTAAATGTGTGTAAAAGTTTGTGGTGAGCATGTTCATACTCGTATATTTTTCACAAAAAACAACTCAATACCACTTTTTGAAATAAATTACTCCATTCAGTTCGTAGCCGATACAAACCCTTAAGGCGTGCATAATTCAAGTCATTGAACAATATACGTTGAGACAGTCTGTCCCCCTTTAATATGGTTGTCATGTCGAATTACTGTACACGAGAACGAGTGTATTTATAAATACGTCAAAAACAGCTCCATTGAGAGGAATGACGTGGTGGGAATTCAAGCCCTAAGACAGAGATAATCGACTTGGAAGTGTCAAATAAGGCATTGAGAGAATTCCCATAAAATGATCTATTCCACTGGTACATTCATTGGAGATTCATTCAATTTGAGACGTCAGTAAAAAAGTATACAATAAGAAACTGCCCTATTCAATCCTGTTTTCACGATTTCTCGCACCAAGGACTGCTGGCAAAAATTTAGTTAAGAAAAAAGCTGTTTCTTTTGTAAATATATGTATTTTTGGCATATCATGTAAAAAGCCTATGTTCAGCTGTGAACGTCTCCTGGCTGATGATGACGTGTTTTGAACACAGAATACATAATAGTACAAGGTAAAATTATTTATTAGTAAGTATAAGTAAGTATATATAACTGTAAATGTATAACTGATACTAAAGCCATATGTGGAGGCATATCAATGGCTATAAGTCGTTAATTTTTAACCCAAACTTTTACCCAAATTTATTAAAATAAAATAAATAAAATGTTTAAATAAATAATAACAAGAATAAATTTCGAAATATGGTCAAAAAAGTAGAACGAAAATTTTAAAGACAATTCGAAGAGATATTGTAATTTGTGTACTTCAAAGAGTATCCTACAGGTACACTTAATCGGGATAAAAAGTGGTATAACTCATTCAGTGTAATAAGCAACGTGTTACAAATATCATCAAGATCGGTTCAGCGGCCATGAAAAGACAAACAAACACAGCACACATTTTTAATGTTAAATAAAATGTATTTTAGTATCAACGGTAAGAATTCTTCCTATCAATGCCCGACCTTTAGGAAAGGTCCGGAAGTGACCTCAGCAATGGCCTTCGGGTGTCAAATATTTTGTGACCTCGACTGTACATCGCCTGTTGGTTATGTATCTAGGTCTACACCAGACGCACTCAACCTTTTCTTATTTTAGACAATTCAAGTGTGATTTCGATTTTTAGAAGAGGACCAAACCATATCTTCCTGTGGCTGTACTTGAAAGCTACGAGGGACAAGTAAATGCGTTCAGAAAGAACTGGAAACCGACTTCAATTGCCTTAAAAGTCAACTTTTATTAATTCAAATTTAAGATTTATATATTTTTCTCAGAGATTCCATTGTCAGAACTAGAAAAAAATTTCCACTAAGTTCACCCAGTCTGCGGTAACAAACATTTAAAAAACATACCCGTCGAATTATAACCTGCACCTTTATTGAAGTCGGTTAAAAATTAACGGAAACGGGCTCTCCGTTTCCGTTAAGCTTCCAACGGTCTAATCATAACACTAACAATTATTATTGTTATTCAGTTAATTTGCGTGTTTCTTTATCACTTCGTAACTCCGAAAAGGCTGAGCAAACAATAATTAATGTTTTCTGAGGCTATTAATTATGTATTTTGTGAAGTCCAATGAGTTTATTAATCATATTGGTAATCTAATATTGGTAATCATAAACGGCCTCCGTGGCTCAGTTGTCTGAGCGTTAGACTCAGAATGTCCCGGGTTTGATTCCTGGGGGAACCCTGTCAAAAATCTCTATGTGAGACTTCCCGCAGTTCAGTGAGGATATTGCACCGTGAATCACCTGATTGTCTGAAAGTGAGATTATTCCGTACTTCGGATACCACAGGTAGTAGCTACATAAGCCATGTCAGAGGACTATGGCGGCTCAACAACTCCGACAATATTTATGTGAGGTCGGTGATCGACCTTACAACCTACACCATAAAATTAAGAATAATAATATTTTTAGTAAATACTCTGAAGCGCATGCGGCCCCCAGGTTGGTTACATCTGCACGACACAGTGTCAGGTCAGGGCCCGCTATACGTTTGCGACCCCTATTCCGGGTGACGTTCGATACGGACCCTCGTAAATCGCTACCAAGGACAAAACATCGTGTCCTGACCCCAAATAGGTTATCCCAATGGTTTCCAGAACTAAAATAACATAACTTTGGTATACGAAATTAGTTTCAAGTTAGAATTGGCTCATCAGGTATATTGTGGAGAGTAACATTGAAAGACTAGCTTTTGCCCGCGACTTCTTTCATGTTGACCTCAGTTAACCGGAACTACTAGTCCAATCAGGATAAAAGTAGCTTATATCTTTTTACGGCCCTTCAACTATGCCCAAACAAACTAATGGTTTTTAAGTATGGATGAAGTTTCCTTACGGACCAAGTGAATAATGAGGACATTTTGGTATAGGTACTCGGTTGGTTGGTGGTACGGCATTTTCTATGTCCGCCTGGTTAGTTACCACCGTGTTACGGAAGCCTGCCGCCAAACAGCAATGTTAATAGCACTGTTGTGACTCGTTATGTAAGGTAACAAAGTCAGACCTTCATTAGTTTGAGGCTTCTAGGTGAGGACGCATTCCATCCCATACCATCAAATGAAATGGAGGCTAAGTACAAAAAACCATTAATACTCGTAAGTAGGCCTTCCTATGGCACTCCATAACATAGATTTCGAGTCTAGCCGAGCGACATCGAATTTATAGATGTATCCTCAGATTCTAAGTACCTATGTACGGATATTAATCAGTTGCATAACAGCTAATTGACCTGGTAATAACTCAGTGCTATTACCATAAATGCATAAACTGACACGTCGTTAATACAACAGGCACATGTAGATTTGTGTATGAGCTTTTCTTAGGTAATCAAGTTATTATAACATAGCAAAGAGACTTTTAGAACATACTCGTAAATGAGTAGGTACTGTCGCTTTCTTAGTCTTATATTAATTTTGTTTATTGTCAGGATAGGCCATGGGCAGGACACATCGCTCGAAGAACCAATAACCGGTGGGGAGTAAAGTTTCTCGAGTGGCGACCACGTACCGGGAAACGTCTACCAGGTCGTCCCCCTACTAGATGGACCGACGACGTGGTTAGAGTCGCAGGGAGTCGCTGGATGCAGGTGGCTCGGGACCGGTCAATGTGGCGTGCCATAAAGGAGGCCTATGTCCAGCAGTGGACGTTTCCCGGCTGATAATGATAAATTGACAGGAACTAACAACACAAAGACACAATACAGATGAAACCGATCATTTAATTGACCGAGTGAGCGAAGCGGACAAAAGTATCCCATTAGAATACTAGCTACGAGGGGCATACCGAAAAGATCGGTAATCGAGTACTTTCGATTTAATTAGATTAAAAACTCTTTTTGATGAATAAACACTGGTTAGTTGAAAATCGAATACAATTGACAGAATTAAAAAAAATTTTTTTTTTAAAGAACAATATCAGTTTGAAATTGATAGGTCGATAAAAAAATGGAGCTTACAAGAGAAAGTTTCCGTGCCATAATTTTTTACAACTTTCGACGAGGATTATCTCAGGGACAATGTCTCGCTGAGCTTATATCTATATACAAGAGTGAAGCGCCTAGCCAGACGACAATATATCGCTGGTATTCTGAATTCCGGCGTGGACGTGCTTCTCTTGGCACCGTACCTTCCACAGGCCGGCCAAAAACAGCGGTTACACCAGAAAATGTCGCTGTTGTGCGCCGAATGATACAGGATGACCGACATATTACATATGAGCAGATTCGGGCTACTTTAGGGATAGGTATGACTGCGATACAAACTTTTTTACATGGTGAACTGGGAGTGAGAAAGCTAGTTTCCCGCTGGGTGCCCCATAATTTGTCCGAAGAGCAAAAGGCGGCTCGTGTCAATTGGTGCCGGTCTACTCTGCAACGCTTCAACGGAGGAAAGTCAAAAGCAGTTTATAACATTGTCTCTGGTGATGAATCATGGATCTATTCATATGAGCCAGAAAGAAAGCATCAGTCGGCTGTCTGGGTCTTCGCAGGTGAGATCAAGCCAACAAAAGTTGTCCGCTCTCGCAGCGTATCGAAGAAAATGGTCGCTTCGTTTGTCGCGAAAACAGGACATGTAGTCACAGTTCCCTTAGAGGAACGGAGAACGGTTACCGCTGATTGGTATACAACGGTTTGTTTGCCACAGATGATATCCGAACTCCGTAGAGGTAACCCGAAACGACGCATAATCCTCCATCACGATAATGCGAGCTCTCACACCGCTCAGAAAACAAGCGAGTTTTTGAAGCAGGAAAACGTTGAATTAATGGATCATCCTCCATACAGCCCTGATCTGAGTCCCAATGATTACTTTACATTCCCTAGAATCAAAGATTTATTGCGTGGTCAGCGGTTTCAAGGTCCAGAAGAAGCAGTGGAAGCATACAAATCGACGATTTTGACCATGTCAACTTCGGACTGGAATTGCTGCTATAATAATTGGTTCGAACGAATGCAAAAGTGCATTAACTGCAACGGAGAATACTTCGAAAAGCAATAAAAATAAATTTAGTTATTTCCTGTATGTATTGTTTTATATTCCCGATCATTTCGGTATGCCCCTCGTATCTAATAAAAGCTTCTTTCTGTATGTTTTCCTCTACAGGTCGCCTTTCTCAACCGATCTGTACGAAACTTGGTATTAAGTTTATAATTTACAGAATTGATTTGCCGTCGGGGAGTTTGATTGGAAATTAAATGAAAATTTATTTGCCAGGTTGCATATTAATACACAGATGTTACATAAAGTTGTCCATTATACATCCCACCTATCTCAGGTGTGCAAATTTTTAATATAAATAATAATAATAATATTACCTCGTTATTTACACAACTAAAATTACTTAAAACTAATCATTTTATATTGTTACAATAACATGTCAGTATTGAGTTTATACATAATTTTAGTCATAGCATTTCTGTAGCAGATAGTCAAACAATTGTTTTTTAATTGTGTAAATATGTAAATGTCATGAGATTTAAATTTGTCCGGAACTTTATCATACATTCGGACTGCCATACAGTAAGAAGTTGGTGGGGTAAAAAGGGGGTACTGGACCACTCCGCTGTATGATATACGATTTTGATGAGATTTCTGCTATTACGAATATTACTCTGAAAGTATGGAGCAGAGACAAAGTAAAAAGTCGAGCACTTAAATCTAATTAATATGTTCTAGGTGTCGCAACTACATCTTAGCGATTAATCTGCACTAGGCGTTAGTTACACTGTGTATGTACTCGTGAGGTCTACAGCTCACAGAGCCACTGGTAATATGTTCGTATATCTTTAGTAATAATATTTAATATCTGGGCGACCGAGCTTTGCTCGTAGTTCTTTTAAAAAACTTTATTTCTGCCCCTGGTTAGCCATAAAGAGTGGAACAATTTGCCACAAAAAAATAATAATTACACACTTGAATAAATAAATAAAAACACACACACAAAAAAAGCAATTTTCCAACCGGGATTTGAACGCGGATATCTCGGACGGAATGACACGTGTGAACCACTCGGCTAAAGTGATTATGTTTGACAGCGTGAAATTTCTCATCATATCTAACGTCGAATAATGAGAAAGAAAAAGTGCATGAAAACTCGAAAACGCGCGTTTTCCCAGACATAAGACTAATCTAGATCGATTTTTCGCCCCCAAAACCCCCTAAATACTAAATTTCAGCGAAATCGCTGGAGCTGTTTCGGAGATCCGAACTATATATATAGGTATATATATACAAGAATTGCTCGTTTAAAGGTATTATTAGATAGATAGATAAATCGTATGTTACCAAACGTCTCGATAAATAATGTATTGTCATATAACAATACATGATATCAATTACAAATACTGTTGTTATCAATGGCAAATAATTATTATTGTTCTTGTTACTTAATCTGTGCTACTTATTGTTTATTTTCTCAGATGATGTTTGATTATAGCATTGTATCTCTATAATTAGTTTTTAGATAGCCAACACAATGCGTGTTTTTACGAAAATTAATGCCGCTAATTGGCGCCACTGTGGCAAGAAGTAATCCAGCCCAGAAATATGTACATAAAAGCATGAATTATTTTCTCAATATAATCGAAAAAATCATACATTGAACATCAACAAACTTATGTTCCAAACATATAAGTACACTTACTTACCGAAAGGTTTGTAAGTATATATAAAAAACCGGCCAAGTGCGAGTTGGACTCGCGCATGTAGGATTCTGTACCATTATCTATAAAAACAGCCAAAAATACGTTTGTTGTATGGGAGCCCTATTATATATTTATTTTATTCTGTTTTTAGTGTTTGTTGTAATAGCGGCAACAGTAATACATCATCAACAATCAACATCAACTGTTTAACTATTACGGTTCATGAGATACAAGCCTGGTGACAGACGAACAGACGGACGGACGGTCAAAAGAGTCTTATTAACAGGGTCCCGTTTTATACCCTTTGGGTAAAACTCAAGAAAATCACTTCCGCAGTAACAAAGGTACATAAATATCAAGCGGAAACACAATACACAGTCCAAACAAATGCGTTATTATTCTTTTGTAGGGCGGCTGGGCTACATACAGCCTCCATTCGTCAAGATAAGCGTGCCCCACAAGGTAAGGACTGATAACGAATGTGTTGCGAAACAGGACTCGCACCTATCTATGTCATGCAGGGAATTAAGGAGATTTTTCCTCACTTACAATTTTTGGGAACTATTTTCTTATGAGCGTAAACTATTTATTACCAGACACTTTTTAATCTACAATTTTCTAGATAAATATTTATTTGACCAGAATTTTACATATGTTAAATACCGATTTAGTTAAGGGTCGAATTGAAACAAAATGTAATTTTTAATGCTACTTTATTCCTCAAATGGAAAAAAATGTAAACCTTATAGGATTACTTCATTGTCCGTCTGTCTATCAGTATCCTTTTTCTAAGAAACGCGGAGGTATTGATTGAAATTAATATCAAGTACTCAGGCATGTAATCTCTTGGAGTCGTGAAAAATCAAACTTCAAAGTCAACGCAATACAAATATAGGAGGGTTCTTACCGTCGAACTAGAATCCTGAAATTTAACCTATATTACCTATAACCTAAAAATCATCATTAATTTTCAAGTAATACTGCGTAAAATGTTATGACATCGTAAGAAGCGATGTTTGACGAACGAGTCAATTGATGAATGACATGAAATTGTATTTTGTATGCTTACACATAAAACTATATGCCAAATGTAACCATTAGATATAGCAGTCTAATTAATTACCACTAAAGCCTTAACCCGTTAAATTTCATGTAATTTAACGCAAAAGGTTTCGTAGCGGTAATTGGTGATACCCAATACCCAGTTATCGTATTCGGTCAATGATAATTAAAGAAAAATAGCTTAAGCAATTTGCCCGGGGGTGAAGGGTCAAAGGAGTTTTTTTGTCTCTTTTTATTCACTTTTACGTTTCATTCAATTTGCTTGGTCGCCGGGTGGCACCTTTTAACGGTATTATCCATTTGACCGAGTTGACACCTCTCAGGGCTCCCAGTTAATTTATTATTTGACAGGAAAGGTTTAGGACGTCGCAAGTCTCGGAGGCGGGTCGAATACACGTGGCATTAAGATCTGTTTGATAAAACAAGCTGGCTGTCTCAAAAGCTATTGGCTGAGTCTTAGTTAAGAGGCTATGTTGGTAAGACCACGTGGCCGCGTTCAAGGTCGCATTGTTTTGTAGCTGTCCCTAACTGAGCACTATCCTACCCGAGCGCGTACGGTGAGACAGCATACACTACGCGAAGTTATCCACCCGTTATTTGGATGTTTCGCAGTCCAGGGATCATTTGAAGGATACAGTATATTATGTAACCATTTTTTAAATACAGTATACTAATGAAATATCAGATGTCGGTGGTTTTTCCAAATTGTTCTAAATCGATTCATACTCTTGTAAATCAGGTTCAAAGTTGGGGCTTTTTACTACCGAAAAATGCAATACTTTGACGCCCTGTAACTCTGGAAGTATATATTTAAACGAAAATCTGACTCACCACCGACACAGATATTTGTTTCTAGATTGTGTCTTGAAAATTTCATAGATTTTCATAGCTTAATACTCAAAATATGACTGGACTACGTTTGTATGGGCGCTTTGACAACAGCATACCCTCTTAAGATAGTGTTGTTAAATCTTTGGACTAGTAAACACATTAATAATCAGTAACAAACTTAAACCAACTTCATTTGCGGTCATCAAAAATAAATTCGTCTTGAATCGAAACAAATATTTTTATTTGACTAGTTTACAAAGGCATTTATATTTATTTCCATAGTTTTTTAGTAACGGGCGTTCATAAAATGTTGCTTTAAAATAAGTTTGTAATGTTTTAGAAAAACCGCTTCAACGTATACTTAAAATTATTAACATCACGAACAAAATGCGCGAATCGAATCAAAATCATTTATTGTGCTAGTTATAGGTTAGAATAGGTATTAAAGTATTATATAAAGTGTTATATAACTTACCTTTTGGGCTTACAATATAATTATTACAGAATGAAATGAAATTACCAAATGTCATTTTAAATTCAATGTTTAGTTTTCAATTTATTAATACGAAGAACTTAGCCTTTTTATTCGGACTAGTGGTTGCCCAGTAGTCATTCGACCATAATATATAAAAATTAAATTAACTTTCTGCACTCCTCTATATAAACTACTAGCTTCCGCCCGCGACTTTGTCCGCGTGTACTTCAGGATTTATTCTACTTGTTCGATAGGCATAGAAGGCATCTATCTCCATTTCCAACATAATGTACAAAATAGTGTTTATTCTGTTACGTAGTCTAATAATTTAAAGAAACAAAAGAAATTTCAATATCTGACGTAGTACATTCAAATAGTCTTCACACTAATATTATAAACGCGAAAGTTTGTATATACGAATTACATATTCTATGGTCGGTTGCTAAGCAACGCGTTTTTGTTATGCCCAAATTGCCCATGTAATCCCACTAATATTATAAGTGTGATTTTGTACAATTTACACAATATGTCTTTACAAATTATAGCCTATATGTTATTCTGATGTATAAGCTATATTATTGTAAAGTTTCATTCAAATCCATTCAGTAGTTTTTCCGTGAAAGCGTCACAAACATCATAACAACATCCAAACATCTAAACATCCAAACTTTCACACTTATAATATTAGTAGGATAAGTGTGCGAAATTTAATACTCCTCCGTCCCCGCAATTTTCGCACAAAGTTTTTGCTTTACGTATTAAATAATTAATAATAATAAAATATATAGAAGATTTTGACAGACTGTGCAGTAAAGAGGTAGACATCTAAGTACTGATATGAATGTTGCAGTCCTGTTCTTTCATTTTTCGGAATACGTGTGGCAGAGCAGGATAAATTTACAGACGCAGGTTTATGCTAAATTTGATTGTGTCTACAGCGACACGGAGAGTAGTTTTCAAATCTATGGTAGGTACACACAAGTACAAAAATATGTATCCACTTTTGAACCATGTCACATTTACCTTTAATTGTCATTTCGTTCAACACGCTACATAGAAACAAGCCAGAGTGAATGTGACAGGGTACAAAAGTTGATACATATTTTTGTACTCGAGTGTACCTAAAGTAATATATTATCTATGGCTTCGTCGAAAAGCGCATAAGTACCATATACTTACAATACTTCGTACATCTGCAATTATAATTGATGGGGAAAATATACCTGAAACAAAATAAAAGGTAATTAGCACAGTGATGCATTAGTCCGGTGTAGATTAAATCCGGAATGAAGAAATCCGTAGACAAAAAAGGTCGCTGACATAGCTCGACGAGTCAGTGAGCTGAAGTGTCAATGGGCAGGTCACATCGCTCGCATACTTCTAGATGGACCGAAACGTAAAAAAGATCGCGAGGGACCTGTCATTATGGCATACCATGGCGGAGGCCTGTGTCCAGCAGTGGACGCCTCCTGGCCGACGATGATGAGTAAACAAAGTATCAAACAAAGACATTATAATCCAATGTCCCATTTTTACATAATGACTGCACAAAGCCAGCTAGCCTATTTTAAAAGATTATGGTAAAAGAAGTATGAAACTTTGATAGGTAAAATCACATTAAATAAAAAATATTCTATTGAGACTAACTCTGAGTTAATCACAGTTTGTGAATATGTCCCTTACATGAAACTGAACCTAATAACCTGAGCTCAAAATACTCCTGATCGTGGATTACACACGCTTACAAACGCAGTTAGCGAAATTAATTCAGCGCGGGTAAAATTAAAATCTTCTTGTGCTTGTGTCATTTGAGGCTCCTAAGTAGGGCTATGAAGATAGCGGGAATAGAACGATAAGTAGCAATCTTAATATACAAAAGTACCTGGGCGAGCGAGCTTTGTTCAAAGTTTTTAGCCAAAAGTAAAATTTTCTTTTTAATTTAGCTTAAAAACACACAAAAACTAAAATAACTACAAAAATATATTAAGAAACTTTGTATCCGACCGGAATCCGAACCCAGACACATGTGATTGTCATTTTTGTGCCTTGGCCGCTTGATCACGATTTTTATGCCCGCGTGAAATCAGCGACCATATTTTGCGTCGAATAATGCGTGAAAAATAAAAAAAACACGCGTTTTCTCAGACCCAAAACTAATCTATATCTACTTTTCGCCCCTGTAAACCCCTACATACTAAATTTTCGAAACCAATAGGTAGATAAAACCTTCACGAAGAAATAACGAACTACGTCATAAAACGTCATTTGATCTCTACTTTAAAGCAACTTTTATTTGTAAAATAAAAATGAGAGTAATTTTATTTGAAATATCATTAAAAAAAGAATTAAAACTATAACAACAGTTTTATACATGTTATTCAGCCACCGCCGTACACAAGGGATGCCTTTTGGCGTGGGCAAATTAAACTGCGAGTATATCCCTAGTTGTAACGAGGATAAACTCGATGTACTGATAAAAAGTAGCAGTCTTGTTCTTTCATTCGCAGGGTTACCTTTGCGAAAGCAGGACACATTCACAGACGCACCTTTATGCTTAATTTTAGCTAAAATAGTAGACGGTGATATCTTGTATAAAGCCAGCTTGTTCCGTGGCCCACTCGGCGACACTCACGTTCAACTAACTCGATTTGAATAAATAATGCCCCGTCTCGGTTTTAGCAAACAGAATTATCGCGCCTTCATCTAAATAACACTCGTGTAATTTGAGTAAATTCACTTAAATTCCTACCCGGTACAAAGTAAGTGCCAAATTAAACGTATTCAGAGAACCGAAGCGTAGGGGTAATGTTCTCGCGATACCATGTGAGTATCAGCAAGATTGCAGGATAGGATGGAGGATGGGATAAGTTTATAGGCCTCCACTATATATAAGATTCTTCGCAAATACTTAGTTTATAATATTTTGTATCTTTTCTTTCTGTCTTTCAGTCTAACTAAAAAAGAAAAACATTATACAATAAAAATTAAAGGAACATTTCATTTAAAAGGTTCTTCCGATACAAGTTGCTCGCTTGACTAGCGAGGTACACCGTTTACATGTGACGGAGAACGATGGACCAATCAGGTGACGGCTGAGTGGGGCGGGCTAAACAGACCTCGGTGGCTGAAGACAGCGGAGGATTCACAACTGTTCTCTCCGCCTGGACGAAAGATGCTCTGCGAAGCTCAAGTGATAGTGCTGTGCTATCTAAAATAAATTACATTATTTCACTACAGTAACAAATCAACAAAATGATGTTAAATCTATTACGCTATCAAGGTTCATTGTCGGGTAACAAATTAGTGTAATAACACCGCTAGTATAGGTATTTGTTAGGTAGCCTAATGTTGGAAGAAAACGAGCTTACGACGAGACAAAATTGAGGCTAATTAGCGGGCGTATTGTATGACGATAATTTTATTTCTTTCAGCTGTATATTTGTTGACAATAAATGTTGCCTTACACAGCTAATGAACCCTAGATGGCGTTTTGAATAATTTATCAAAAATAGTGTGTAAACATGAAAATTGTGATTCACTGTGAAGTTGTATGTTAATGACACTGATTTCACGACAATCCGATGTCCTATTTTTTGAAAATTACTGCATAAAGCCTTATTTTAACAGATTATGGTAAATAATTAACGCGTTCAAAAAGAACTAAAAAACCGACTACAATTGCCTAAATATTTGAGTTTTGTTGATTTTCTCAAAGAGCGATCAATGAATTTCTGTTTCAAAAAGTCTGTAGAAAATGAGATAAAACCGAGATGGCAATGACTACGAGCCCTCTGGCGTTCATACCATCCATACCTTATCATACAATTTCATCATCATAATATTATATTCAGCCGGGAAACGTCCACCGTTGGACATAGGACAATATACTCCATAAGAGATAGAATGATAAAAAGTCAAAATGAAGTAATAATTAAATTGTCAGAATATATCTTCAACAGCATTGACACATGCTGGTCATCGAAATCAACATGTGTCAATGCTGTTATGTAGGTGTATTAGTTATTAGTTTACTAATTAAGTTTATTAATTTATATGTACTATTTGTAAAATTTGTATTTGTATGGGTCTAGTGCCTGAGATATAGTGATAAATAAAAAAAAAAAAATAGGCCTCCTCCACGATATGCCACTATGATCGGTCCCGAGCCACTTGCCTCCAGCGACTTCCCGAGGCCTTTACTAGGCCGTTTGTCCTTCTAATAAGAGGTCGGACTGGTACACGTTTTCCGGTATGTGGTCGCCACTTGTGAACTTATACTCCCCGTTGTCAGGTTTTTGAGCGACATAGCCTGCCCACTGCTTGACACAACCAAGTATTTAAATAAGCGTACTAGAAGAGAACTGCTATTCGGCGGCAGACTTAGGTAACATACCCTCACTGGGAATAGAATCTTGTACCTCCAGATAGTACAAGCGTGTAGCCATTAGGTTAAAATGTCAATTTATCAATCAATATTCTTATAAAGCTTTTTCTAGTTAAGATATTTGGTAGGGATAAACATTAAAATTATATAGCCCTTCTGAGAAAGGTAACAAAGAAATATTAAACCTTCATTCTTAGAAAGATATTTTTTCCCAAAGTATAAGTATAGTATATCCCATAATATAATAACGTTGCTTAACAAATAATATTGAAACCATTGTTACTATGGCGATAAAAATAATGATCAAATATCAAAATTTTAATTTTTTTATATAATCAAATAGTACTTCGATGCCATACAGAAAACACCAATAAAAAATTTGAAGTTTCCTCAGGAAAAAAACACTAAGTATAAAATACTGTTAAAAATCGAAACAAAATCTAATTTTGATCAGGAAGTAAATAAATGGAAAGGAGGCGGAAAACATCGTTAAACAATCAAGTTATTCAAAATAATACACAATCAATTAAATTGAGAGCAAAAATATAAATAAATCTTCCCGTCGTTCAACCTACTCGATTACTCAAAGGCTTAAGAGCTTAGGAGAAGATTAACTGTTCTTTAGATTTGAAAAACACTGTGAAAATAATTCAAATAAACGCTAACGAATATTTCTTGGAATTTAATGTATAATACCAACCAGGAATGTTTTACCAGATGATAAAATTATTAAATAAAAGTTTTGCAATTATTTGATTTTATACATTGTTAACAATAATATTGATTCAATAATGGATGATGAATTTATGATAATCAATGTTCTTTATTAAGTTTTGAATAAATATCAAATTCTAGTACAATACATTGACTTACTATATATGTCCTAGGGGCGACCCAGCGACTCATTGTTTCAAAGAAAAAATGTGTGGTCTATGGACCACACTTACAGCTTGTAGCGGATTTGTGATACGAGCTGTGGTAAAGTTACGCGACATTATGGTTTATATACCTCTAAATTCAATGGTAGAAAATTGAATGATAAGGGTCATTCGCTATTTTTTTAATTTCTCTTAATTTATACAATAATTCGAAAAACAAAGACGGACTTTTTGTAGTCATTGCTGGTGTTCATTATATCAAGTCAACATGGATTCATATTTAATATACGAGTACATCATCAACAGCTTATATATGTCCGCAGTGCAGGGTTTCAGGCTTACTCTCCTACAGAGAGTGTATGGGACATAGTCCACCACGCGGGCTCAGTCCGGATTGGTAGACTTCACACACACCTTTGAATTTCTTCTCGGGAGTGTACAGGTTGCCTCACGATGTTTTCCTGCACCGAAAAGCAGGTAATGATTTTTATCATTTAACATAAATTCCAAATACAAATTGGAACTCATTGCTACGAGCCAGGATCGAACCCAGACCTCGACTGTTCAACGGCTGACGCTCTACCCAACTGAGCTAACATGACTTACTGAGCTACGATGAGTCTTGGCAATTAAACAACAAAACGGCTTGGGCACATAATTTTGCTCATCTATAAATCAGCGACGTGTAACAATTACCGAACACATTTACTATGTGGAAGCTAATCAGGCGAAAAAACGAGCGGAGCACACAGCCCCCTGGTTGCTAGGCAACGGACATTAGCTGGTAATACAACGATATACTCCAAGCGACGACCGCACTTAGCCCTACTTGGCAGAACAAAAAGCTACTTAACATTGGATTACACAATTCTCTACACTAGCACTGGGGAAGATAAGCATCAAAATTAGAGCTGCGAACTCCAAAGCGACAGTGGCGGACTTTGATCCTATTTTGAATGTTAAGAAAATAAATTAGACGACGAAATTATCTAGACAATACATATACGAGTCAGTGAATGACTGCGTTTGGTTTCTCGTTGAAATATAAAACTTGAATAAGTTGAATAAAATAATGAACCGCCTCCGTGGCCTAATCACTACACGCCTGGACCAACATTCCGAAGGTCCCTGGTTCGATTCCCAGTGGAACCTGACGGAACTCGGTTTGATTGGTGGTAGGACATTTTATATATCTGCCTGGTTAGCTACCACCATGTTAACTAACTTTGCCGCTGTTGTGATGATTTGTGGTTTTTGTTGATAGATTCTTCTGTGAGCGCACGTTTGTCAACCAACGGCCTTATCGTCACCATCCCGTGAGATGAAAGCTAAATGCAAACCCATTTTACATAAAAAAATGTTTTGTGCTGCTCGTGTGACTGAAAACCAGTGCTGCGCTTCATCCACTCCCGGTTAAAGTGCAGCTCATGCTGAGTGAAGACCTGGAGCTCTATTTTTGATTCGCTCTACGCGCCGCGAGCGCTCGTTTTCTACTGATTTTCGTTCGACTTACGAAATTTGACATTTTTGAATCGCTCTTCTGCAACGAGTGATCGGGACCACTCTTTGCGGAGGCGAGCGATAGACTAAACGCCATCGTCGAAAACTGACATTACCACTTATTGGCATTGAACTTCTATGTACTTTGCATTCCGTTTTCCTTGCATGATTTACCGGTTTTATTTTTCTGCATAAAACGGATAAAATTAAACATTTAAAGTTCTATTGGCAGCACCTGAGGCGAATGATTCAAAAATACGGTCAAACCTGTTTTCATTCGACTTGTAGTCGATCGTGACTTAAATCGTGTGCGACGAAGCTATGTCACACGAGCGAATCAAAAATAGAGCTCCTGTTCGGCGCTCAATGCGCGACACGGGCAGCGGCAAACTGACATCACATTTTTATTATTTATTTATTGCATTTTTGTGTATAATTATTTATCTAAATTACTTGTTCTATTATTATCGTTTTAATAGTTTATTTTTCCATGTTTATAGTATATAATATTTTTCTGTGTGTTTGTTGTTGTGTGTGTTGTGAAAATGCCGAATAAATATGTGTCTATGTCTATGATTATTGCGTGATTTAAATCAATGCTCAGCAATTTTCTTTATTTCTCTATTAATTCATGATCGGACTTAGACAATGATGGCAGGAAGGCTGAAAGCGGTCGCAGCTCACACTAATATTCACGTCACGTTAGGGAAAATTGGCTGCCCTCGAAAATTCGTGGGCCGTGTATCCGCATAACATGTGTGCGAGGATCCACGTATGAATACATTACGCGGCTCCATCGAGCAGATCAACCCGTATTGGAGGTTTTTAACGACTTACGGGCGACGTTCGAGCGATTGCGGCGACTACAATTTTCCCTGCTGTAAAGACTCTATACGCGTAAATACTGCATAATGCCTGTAGAACGGTGTATAAGTAATGGAACAGGTGATATAGAAGCTGCCCTCTTGCGCATCGTGCAATATACATGCGCCTCGGCAAACATCCTCGAAGCGATGCAATAAAGGATATGTTTTGTTTGTAGTCAATTTCAGCAGATCATCGTTATTATTTTTACCTGCATTTTGTTTGCGATTTCATTCGCATGGACATCGGAAAGTATAGTTGGATCGGGATAAAAAGTGCCCTTTTTTCTTTTCCTTATTCCAAGTGTAGTAATATTTAAATTTTTGATACCAAAAAGTTTGGGTATATATTCTCTAAAGCTCGTATGAAGCCAGTTAGGTCGCTAGTATTAAACTAAACGCATGGGTCCAAGTAGATGTTTTCAGAGTTTTATTATTACCCTCCAAACTCTGCTCACACAGCGCCACTGGCGGTCCGAGGCCAACTTTGGAACTACACTCCCCTTTTGGCGGTGACAGTTTTGTTCCCCAAAACTGACCCGAACTCCACACGCCGTGGTTTTCCGTTTATACTGCACTAGCTTTCAGAAATTATACGCATCCGTAGTCTAATCAATTATTCGCTTGACCTAACAATTCGGATATCCCGGGTTCGATTCCCAGTGGGCCTTTCCACCATGCTGCCTAAGTCTGCCGCCAAACAGCAATTGTTAAAAGCTATGTTTTGTGCCTGGGCGGGCACGTTTACCATCCAACTGCATCACGCGCTAAACGAGCCACTTGCATCAAACGACTCTCCGCGACCATAACTAGGTCGTCTTTCCATCTAGGAGAGGGACGACTCTTACTCCGCATCGGTTGTCCGTTCTTCAAGCGATGTGGCCTGCCCGTTGCCACTTCAGCTCACCGATTCGTCAAGCAATGTCGGTGACCTTAGTTCGTCTACGGATTGCCTCATTCATTTTATCACGTAGAGAAATTACGATCATAGTTCGTTCCATAGCTCGCTGAGTGACTATGAGCTTGTTTATTCCTCAAAAAGTACGACTACGACTACCAAAGGACCATCATCATTAGGGGCTCAGGCCTACTCTGCTACAGAATGTATGGGACATAGTCTTCCACGCGGGCCCAGTGCGGATTGGTAGACTTTCACACGCCTTTGAATTTCTTCTCAGGAGTATGCAGGTCTACTCACGATGTTTTCTTTCACCGAAAAGCCAATGGTAATGATTTTTATAATTCGTACATAAATTCCAAATAACAAATTGGACCTCATTGGTACGAGCCAGGATCGAACCCAGACCTCAATTGGACCTCGAGTTCCAAAGGATAGTGTACAAATAATACTTGAATTATTCCACAAATAACTTGCCACTGTAAATTGAGGCCATAATTCTCTCAGAATGATGTATGAAACCAGTTCAACTGTGTTTATGATCGCGTACTCAAACCAGCTATACAGCCAGTTCCACTTTGCCAACTCCATTAATTTGGGCAGCGTATGTTGATCTGAAAAAGTCTCGAGCACTTCCGAAGCTATTTCGCCTTTGTGAATAAATTATGGTGATTTATTTCAAGGGCCGTTCTCTTACCTTTTAGAATGAACCTAGTTTCGCTTGTAGGCCATCTACATCCAACTTTAAATAGAATAGGGACATTGCGCCGTGCTTTAGTGGACAATGTTAACGATTTACAGGGTTTCTTTTTGTGTCTAAATTTAGGAGCCTATTAAATATTTTTTAAAGAAGCATAGAACGTTTTATTTTCAGGGTTCCGTACCTCAAAAGGAACCTTTACAGGATCAAGTTGTAGTTGTCTGTAAAGATCATTTTCCTCAGCGGGTCAAGGTATCAAGTTGAAATTAATATAAAAGACTCAAGTCAGTCAGTCAAGACCTGTTAAAAATCTAAGCTTCTAGGTGCATACATTAAAAAGTTTTTCGACGGAGAACTAATGAAACCTATGCGGTACTTCCCATTGACCTTCAAACCTGAAATTTGGCAAGAAACAAGGTCTTACAACACAAAAATATTATTTAATCTGATAACCAGATTTTTAATTATATCACAGTAAAAATAGCTTAGAAGACGTACGAGTATAAAGCAACGTAAAGGCTGATTGAAAATTAAACTTCGCATCGCAAGTTTTTGGTCGAACTTTGTCTGTATAAAAGCTGAGCTTTCACTACACATATACATTTTATTCCGTCGCTTTTATTTAAATTAGATTTCTCTCTCCAATTCCTGTAATTTCAATTCTCTATAAGACCCACGTTCCGTACTCGTGTCCGCTACCGAAACGAACTAAAACCTAACATAAATCAATGTTTTCAGGACAAGGGTATATCGTTTAAGCTCCTACCTAACTAGTTTGTTTCGGACACTAGCTCCTACAAGGCAGTATTTATAAGTGCTTTCAGAAAATAGAAATTGGTTCTTGAAGTATTACACTATAGATACATATACCTACAGAGTCTATCAATATGTAACCCAAAGCAGTTTTACTTAATTTATCGCATAAATAAAATCAAGTAACAGTAGTAAATTTATGACATACATTCCATAGTCATCGTCATCAGCCAGGAAACGTCCACTGCTGGACATAGGCCTCCTTCATGGTACGCCACATCGATCGGTCATGAGCCACCTGCATCCAGCGACTCCCCGCGACCTTCACCAGTTCGTCGGTCCACGTAGTAGGGAGACGGACCGGTCCACGTTTCCCGATACTTGGTCACCACTCGAGAACTTTTACTTCCCATCGGTTATCGGTTCTTCGAGCGATGTGGCCTGCCCATTTCCACTTCAGCTCACTGACGCGTCGAGCTATGTCGGTGACCTTAGTTCGTCTACGGATTTCCTCATTCCGGATTTTAACATGTAGAGATATTCCGAGCACAGCGCGTTCCATTGCTGCATTCCATAGTACTTATATCTAATGTATAAAAGAGTAAAGTAATGCATTGTTTATTTCTTAGTAATAAAGGCATTTTTAAAAAGTGTTAGAAATACTACAATATGGTCAATGTTAAAAAGTGAATAATATTTAAAGGGTAGTACAGTACCCTGATCAAAATTGTGTATGACCTCATATACTATAAACTAGAGCTGCGAGAAGCGTCGGTGGCGCAATGGGTTCGAATCCAGCCGTGTATCTATTGTGTTGTTTTTTTTCAATTCAAGTACATTATCCGATTGCTTAACGATGAAGGAAAACATTGTGAGGAAACCTGCATGTCTTGAACAGGCATGTGAAGTCCGCCAATCCGTACTGGACCCGCATGGTGGACTACGGTCCATACACTATATGTATGAGAGTAGGCCTGATCCCCTGCAGTGGAGACATATATACGCTGTTGATGATGTGATGAGATGTTCTATATATTATTCAAATTTGAAAGAAATAGCGTATTTATAAACAAGAAGTGTCCAATAGCTCTCCTTGGGCCGTTAGTTCCCGTTGAACATTATGAATACGCCTGTATCTGTATCTACATCAAACCACCCCACAAACTCCATCAACGAACACCGCCGCCTCAAGATTATTCCCAAAATGCAAATGTAAGAGTCTTAGATAACGCCTCAAGCCACCACTATTACTTATAATAATATCTTACATCTGAATATCTCTAACTCCTTGAGAAAACACGCCGGAGACGCAAACAAGTTCGGCAAAATATTTGTTGGCAACACCCCCCGCAAAAACTGGGTTGCCAGTTTATCCTGACAAATGGGGGCTGCATTATTGTGGCAACACTGGAGCTGTATACGACCTTCGCGGATACGTATTCTTCTTGTGTTTTCTTTTGGCCGAGAAATTATTAATGGAGTTACACATTCGGCTTATACTCCGCGGGTGTACATGAAGGAAGTATTATTTATTTAGCTTCACTTTTATTTGCGTAAATAAATGTTTCATTAAACGAATGTGGTAGTTTAGTGTACACTCGAGTACAAAAATGTGTATCCACTTTTGTACTGTTTATAAGCTACGGTAGAAATTTCACGCAAAATATGGTCATTAATTTCGCACTCTAGAGCTTAACCGCTGCGGTGAATTGGCAAATTGTTCTACTCTTTATGGCTTGTACTTTGGGTCCTAACCCTGGGCAAAAATAAAGTTTTTGTTTGTTTTTAAAGAACTCCGAGCAAAGCTAGGTCGCCCAGATATTTCCTCTTTAATTGACATTTCCCTGAACTCACTACGTAGGAACAAGAAAGAGTGAATGTGACATGGTACAAAAGTGGATATATATTTTTGTACTCGAGTGTACAGCAACGTTTGTAGGTTATTGTTTTCGGTGCCGTTTCTTTGGATAAAATAAATTAAAGTACCTACCAAAGTACTTACAAATACCTAAATAAATTTGAGGTTTGTTTGCTATAAAAAATTCTGAAGCATTTTGAATTTGACAAAGATTTTAGGTTTGAATTTTTTTTTTGAAAAATTCATATTGAGTTAACTCCTACATTTTTTTATATTTTACTGGTTGCCAAGTATTTACAAAATTATCACGCACACACGCGCGCGCGCGCACACGCACACAATCATTATCATTAATGCTACAATGCGTAGTTACTGGTACATTCAACTGCGCCTTACAAAAAAGTAGCTTCTTAAAAATAAATGGCTTAAACTATTATTAACTATTCAAAAACATTACATGAAGATTTAAACTTAAACTTATCCATAATTTGATACGATTTCAAGGCTTTGTGGCATCAAATTTAAACGCTATTCATCAATCAAATCAAGTAAATAGAAGCTCAAATATTACACAAACAGATCGAGATCAATGAGTCTATACTACAAAAACTCAATACTAGCACAAATAGTGCCGGGCGGCTCGCAATACATACACTCTTTTGAAAGCGCCCTAAAAATCGAATAACAAATACATCATAGGCAGTTCTATAAAAGCAGGAACGTTCTCTCAACCCTCCCTCAATCCATTAACCAAATTAAATTACAAACATTGAAAAACGGATCCATGTCAGCCACTGTTCCGTCCCAAATCTCAGACATTACTGAGAGTTGCTGAGCTACGTAGAGACGAGGTTTATCCCCTCTTAACACTTTCCTACGGGTTACGAAGTGCATCCCCACTTACCATACTACAGTGCATTTAAGTAAAATTTTATGCGAGATGGAAAAGCTCTGTATCGCTTCCTGGGCCGCATCCATCAAGCAGGATTATGTGTAGGATAAAGTTTTCTTAAGATTTTCTACTAGAGCAGTTGACAGCCTTTGCATCTTTGTTTGTTGCAGCAATTTCCTGAATTTCCTGTTTTCTATGTTATTCACTCGACACAAAAAGAGAGCCTGAACAATTCGTCCCCTAACTATCAACCCTTAGAGCGAGTTTAAAAAAAATTGTATGTTAATTACCGTTGATACATCTGTATATATAAAACAAAGTCGGGTTAGCTACACTATTTATAACTCAAGAACGAAACATACTATTTGTATGATCTTTGATTTTTTGAATTTGTCTCCGCCTCGAATAGCAGAATAACTATTAAAACATGGGGTGAATTCACAAAAAATATGCAGAATGACTTAATTTTTGAAGGGATAGTTGAAGAACCGGACAAGTATATTAGCTACTTTTTTACCGATCGAATAAGTGGTTCCCGTGGGATAAATCCTAAAGTCCGCGCAGAAGTCGCGGCAAGAAGCTAGTTTTTAATTCAGAATAACTATTTATTTATTTACTCGTATGTTATTTTATTTATGTCGTGATGTCGTAAGCGTCAGCAGCCGTAAAGTCGGTTCAATATCAAAATCCGAGCCTTCATATAAAATGGAAAAGTTCTAAATTTGAACCGTGATTGTGGCCTCTCCCAGACCGGTAATAACATGACATCTCTGTAATTAAATTATATCTGCTTCAATCAGGAAAAGCTTTCGAAAAACCCATTCAATATGAAGCCGCATGAAGTCACATCAATTTAATTATGTCCAGCATCGAGCATTCAGCCGATTCTAATATCAAGCCGAAATTTCCCGAATTTTGCCGGAAATTCCCGAATTTTACCAAAATTTACTCATTACCGTCGACCACAAATTGCACCTCGCATTATTCGCCGGCGTACGTTTGCCATTATTAATGCACCCTGGAGGATGGGAGGGTGGGGTGCGTACTTACGTGATACGCGTTTTAATTTCGTCAAACATCACAACATTTTGGTGAATGTCGATTGTGGTATGTCATTTATAGGTAAAGTCTCGACCATAGACTAATATGTTTCTAGATGACTAATCGAAGCGACACGTTTCGCGAATGAATGGAGCCTCGGCCCGGCAACTCCATGATTCAAAATTAAACTTGTAATTTTAAAAGAACAGTATAAAACAAAAGTGATTTAATTACCATTTTTGTTTATATATTATATTATAAACAAAAACATTAAAACAAACAAACAAACAAACATCCTCTCATCCTAAACGCATACACTGTCTCCGTTCCGTCGCGGGTAAAAACGCACAAAACAGTCAAGATTTAACTTAAAAAACAAAGATGGCGTCAATAAAATGACATTTGACGTGTTCACTTCGTACAAAGATAAAGATTTTGTAACAGAATTACCATGAAGTTGGTAGTTGCCATAAATATCAAGAATTGAATTGAATTGAACAAAATACAAACCAAAATGTAATTCATAGACATAATTTTATTTATTCTATTATTTTTCTTTGTATTTTAATATTATTCCTTAATTTTTCAAATAGTTAAACACTATGGCAGGCCGGAGTTGAAACGTCTCTTTTGTTGCCATGATTGCCAGTGTCAAAAATTAGTTGCAAAGAAATTCCGCAATATGTCAGCACCACATATTCCTGGTCAGGGTTTAAATGATAGTATAGGGGTGCAGTATAATAAGTGGTAAGCGATAATTAGCCGTTTTGCGGCTCATTTAAAAACACGCTCCAGTGGCTACACCGCAATTTATTTGTCATTAAACTAAACCCAATAATCTATTCGATAAGTCCACTATATTAATTTCAGTGTGTGTATTTAACAATGAGCTGAATAGTAGTTGCATTTAATATTATGCACATTGGATTCTCCCGTGACCTTCATCTTACTGTAGGCTACTGAATGGAAGCGAGCTCAAATTCAAATAATACAAAGCTAGTTACATTCTTTGTTCAAAAATTTACCGCCTCCGTGGTCTACTTTTTTATTATTATTTGGACATGAGGGGTGCAGTCCGTGTGCCCTGCATGTCGCTACGACCTTTGCAGATCTATGACAGTCCCCTATGGTGTCCGTGTCTAACACGCTTGACTTAACAATCCTGAGTTCCCGGGTTCGACTCCCAGTGTAGGTACCAATTGGTTCTCGGTTTGATTGGTGGTAGCTTTCTATATCCACCTGACTAGCTGCCATCATTTTAAATAAGTCGCATTTGAAATACATATTTTTGTAATGGCTGCCGCCGCCCATACCGTAACTTATGTTCTTATAAACGTAGCTATATTGTATATACGAGCAAAAGGCTGAAATACATGATATTAAAAACACTGTCCCCGTGTTTTAGCCATTTTTTCTAACATACCATTTCTCAAGCGTATCATTAATTTTGTCGTCTAATACATAAGCGTGGCACTTGCCACTATAATTTAGTCGCCTGACACGTGTCAAAAGTAATAAGCACTTCTGGTTTTAGAGTTCCGTGGTTAAATCAAGAGTCATTTATCGTTCAAGTACAATTTTACACTTATCCGCATTACATTTTACAACGCAATGCTAAAAAACACAAATAATACGAAAGGCTAAAACTTTTTTCTTCATCACAATTTATTCTTCTGTTCGAAAAAATATTTGCATTTAGTCATTGTTTCGTACCAAGGGGGTACATTTATTCAACAACGGATAGATGATATATAATATGATAACAATAATATTTCAGGAGATGGGAGGCAGCTAATATGTAGCAACCACATTAATGCAATCACCAAGCATGTAAAGCGTAGTGATTACGGCAAATCCCCTAATGGAAACTATGTTCAGCGTAGTAGTTAAGTCATAGATAAGATATGTTAAGTCTACAAATGACTGTGATTCTAGAAATGACTACAAAGTCGAAACGCACGAAACAAATGAAAGTCTCCTGTCCAAAGACATTTAATATTAATAGACCGCACAAAGCAAACAAAAATTTTGATCCTAAGCTTATTACCATTGGTAATAAGTTACTCAATCTAGTGTCACATCACGTCACGCGGCCGTGCAAGACATTAGACATATCATTGACTTTTGAGATCAAAATGTTTATATGAAACGTTTCCCAATGACCGCTCTATAACCTATTACTATATTTAAATCTCTCTGATCCTGTCCAACAATACATTTTATGAGCAAATAATGACACCAACAGCTTTGGGTCAAACTCAGAATTCTAGACTATATTTCTTCAGACTATGAGGTGGACACTGTAGTTTGTAGTCAGACCAATTGGTACCAATTGGTAATAAGTTACTCAATCTAGTGTCACATCACGTCACGCGGCCGTACAAGACATTTGACGTACCATTGACTTTTGAGATCAAAATGTTTATATGAAACGTTTCCCAATGACCGCTCTATAACCTATTACTATATTTAAATCTCTCTGATCCTGTCCAACAATACATTTTATGAGCAAATAATGACACCAACAGCTTTGGGTCAAACTCAGAATTCTAGACTATATTTCTTCAGACTATGAGGTGGACACTGTAGTTTGTAGTCAGACCAATTGGTACCAATTGGTAATAAGTTACTCAATCTAGTGTCACATCACGTCACGCGACCGTACAAGACATTTGACATATCATTGACTTTTGAGATCAAAATGTTTATATGAAACGTTTCCCAATGACCGCTCTATAACCTATTACTATATTTAAATCTCTCTGATCCTGTCCAACAATACATTTTATGAGCAAATAATGACACCAACAGCTTTGGGTCAAACTCAGAATTCTAGACTATATTTCTTCAGACTATGAGGTGGACACTGTAGTTTGTAGTCAGACCAATTGGTACCAATTGGTAATAAGTTACTCAATCTAGTGTCACATCACGTCACGCGACCGTACAAGACATTTGACATATCATTGACTTTTGAGATCAAAATGTTTATATGAAACGTTTCCCAATGACCGCTCTATAACCTATTACTATATTTAAATCTCTCTGATCCTGTCCAACAATACATTTTATGAGCAAATAATGACATCAACAGCTTTGGGTCAAACTCAGAATTCTAGACTATATTTCTTCAGACTATGAGGTGGACACTGTAGTTTGTAGTCAGACAGAGAATATAGGCAGACAGTTTTATTATGTCTGCATTCAATTCTGCATAGATAACACGGGGTGGCCATGGGCGTTGGCACCGCGCCAGCGACGGAATACGGCTCACGAATCGACATTTCCTACCCCCAGGGATGTCGATGTCGCGACAATATTTATTGTTCCAAATTTAAAACACCTGGGCGACTAGTGACGGGAAGTCTGGACAGGTTAAAAAGAGCTCTGATACACTTTAAAAATGCAACAAAAAAATTGTTCATGTTACAATTCTTAATTGTTTATCAAGTTAGAAATACATAGGACTTATTTACATATGGTTTGAAATCTACTAATATTATGTAAGACCAGATTTACTTACTAATGGGGACATTATACGTGTCACCGAAGCGAAATGTAAATTTACATTTTACAGATTTTTTAAGAAACTGACATGCTTGCTATTTAAATAGACTTCATATTTCAATGAAATACGACGCGACACCCTAAGAATATATTTTTTTCTTCTCCAATTTGAACGCCGTCCCAAAACAGCCTCCGTCTTTCGATGTCGCTAATGTCACTTCTTAGATTGACAGTTGACGTTTTACACTACGTTTTGAAACTTCTAACAATATTACGCTATGGCTTCTTCTGCAGCTAACGCGAATCCATTTCGACATAGCACACTACATCACAATTCGTATGAAGTATAAACATTTAATTCCATAACATATACGTACGTTACTAAATTTTTATATCTAATGATCAGCCAACAATTACTACACTCCACATTCACATTCACAAGTCAAATGAATCCAGATCAAGTGTGTAACCAATTAAAAGCTGATACTGCATGCACCCAAAATAGTACGTTTCAAAGCTAGTGCGAAAAGTCTGTAAATTTAATTGAGTTTTGACTATTGTAGCTCGAGACGCAGTCGAGGGCGAACCAGTCTGAACGAGATTGAAGTCACATTTTCTCAAAAAGTGATACCCAGTGACACAAACTACATTATTGGATTTTTAGATTTTGGATTAATAATAAGGTAAATAGGAAATAAGATAATAGATGATGAAGTGGATTTGATGTGAATGTATTGTAAGTTTCGTAATAAAAAAGAGACAATGCAAATAAGTCCTGAATTTTTTTCCCTATTTAAAAAATCTAGTCAAAATCTAAAGACCAAAAGCTACAGAAACTGCACTTATTTTGTTTGTCTAAGTAGAATTATATTTTACCAACCCTACCAACCCTTGACTGCAACACAACGCCAGGCCGAAATTAAACTCTAAACCTCAAGCGATAAAGTCTAACCCCGTTTGTAACATAGAACATTTCGGGTTTCAAATGTGTTGCTGACGCTACCGTGTTTCCAATATTCTATATCAATAAAGTTGAATGCCTTGTGCATAAGCGAAGTAAGCGAAATAAGCGCGGGGTCGATTCTGTGTGTATCGCTTTATGATGACGATGCAGGTGGCGACTCTGATTTGAATACAGGTTTTACGATTGTATTTACATGATACTGTATTCGTAAAAGATTCTATTGGCTTCCCGAGCTGTCTTTCTGAATTTATTACTGCATTTCTCTTATTACTCTCTGTAGGAGAGTAAGCCTGAGCCCCTACAGTGGGGACATATATAGGCTGTGTATTTTCCTCTCATTTTATTTAAATTGTTTTTGTTTCGTGTCGTGTGTAGGTGAAATAAACGTTTTACATTGTAATGCAACCCAATTAAAAAGCAAAACAGTTCTTCACTTTTACAGCGTGAAACTAGAAACTAGGTCCGGTCACAAAGACGAAAGATTTCGCCCAACACTGCGCGCTTTAATTACAGCTCTACAAAGAGCTAACTTCACAAAGGACTCGCCAAGGAATTACTGAACTTACCACTCTAACGTGAAGGCGGTATTTAAATGGCGCGAAACAACATTGTGGTTTAGATTTGTCTTGATCATTATCAGCACCGAATACACTTATGAACATGAGCCCCATTGATAGATCGATGAACCAGATATCCAAGAACCTTTTTTTTGGCACTTGGCCTTCATGTGACCTGCTGGCAAGCGTGCTCACTAATAAACCTGCCAATCTTAAGCCAATGAGACACTGTCCCTGCTAATTTTCATACCGGAGCAATACAGTGATATTAACACTTAATTTTCGACAGACTTAAAGTGGTAGCTGGGACTACAGCATAGGAAATGCCCTGACTGAAATGCTAACATCGAGTTGCGGATACATGCCTGATGACGAAAAAGAATGCTCATCATCAGCATGAAAATGTCCACTGCTGGACATAGACCTCCTTCATGGAACGCGACAGGTCCCGAGCCACCTGCATCCAGCGACTCCCCACGACCTTAACCAGGTCGTCGTTTCACCTAGTGGGGGGACGGCTCGGTAGACTTTTCCCGGTACGTAAATACGTGAAAGAATGCCATACCACCAAACAAACCGAGGACCGATAGGTACCCTATCTGGGAATCAAACCCTGGACCCATGTATAGTAACTCATTTGTAGCCACTATATAATATATAATTTAGCCATAATTACCACAATTCTGAGAGATAGTAGAGTGTGTTGCATTGGTTCCTGTTATGAGAACTAAAGGTTTCTCTAAATGATCATAAACTTCAACCATAGGAAGTCTTGACTTGATTAAGAGGTAAAGAAACAAATATTTAGCTAAAAGTAATCATATTGATGTTAATAAACTAAGTTATACCAATTTAATATGGCATTAGTTTTAGCAAATCTACGTTTAATAATAAACAAAAGCAATTTCGAAGTTACGCTTTCACAATTCAATTATAAAATAACTTTAGTTTAGCGCGCCTTCTGACAGTCTTTTAGTATTTAGAAACTTACTCTGATACTCTAGTATGAGATTTTATAAACGAATCAAAAGAACAAACCTCGAAATATCAACTACTACAAACATTGCACTATCTACCACAGAGTAAACTGTACAAAAACCTTAGAACCTAGAATCCCCGATAAAGCCACAAAAAGCCATGCACCTTGTAATTTCTCCCGCAACACGAATCTGCCATGAAGACAGCTATGAGCCGCCAGTTTGATTCACTATTGATCGCAAACACAGTCCGAAAAACAACCTAAACTCAACCTCGGAAGGTGCTCCAATTTTTCCTATTCTACCACGTACACCCAAAAAGCATTAATAGCATAATAGAAACACAGTAAACGCGACTTTGTTGCAAAGAAACAAAGATTGTTTTGTATTTGTCAATCACAAAGGAAAATACAGGAAGCCCAGGTCAAAGGAAAATCGTCATTATTACGAAGCTGTTCTGGTGGGTATTGCGAAAATATGTTCGGAAAAACACGAAGGCCATAACCCTTGGCATTTCGCCAGGGTGCTCGCTGCGAGACGGACGTGCCTCCTCGACTCTTTATGGCTTATAGATAAAGTATGTCGCACAAAAACCTAAATTGGGAGATATGAAGGTACTTTATATCCCGATGCTTCGGTGGCGATACAACGCGGCCCGTATTTATAGGCGATTTTTTAAGTAAATGACAATTTATTGAGGTGGTGTGCGGATGGCAAGCCGAGTGCTGGCTTCCCGAAGCTCTATAAATGTTTTGGAAATACATTAAGGTTAGTTTTTTCTTCAGCAATATAAATCTTTGTTTGTTTGATTGATTTTACCAAATGAAGTAAAATCTATTCTCGTATGAGCCATCCTTTTTTGGATTCCAATTATTTTTATTTTAGGATCAAATACACGTTAAAAAAATTGAGATTTCATCGAATTGTATAATTAAATTTTATTTCGCATGATTTCGAAACATTAGTATATTTTTTTCGGATATTATCGCATGCGACGCCAGATTTCCGTGCCGCACTAAAACACAGTGCTGTTGCTATGCCATAATAGCTCACTTTCAAGGTTCGTTTTTCTCAATGTACATCTGCTATTTTTTGTAATAAGGTATGGTAGCTACATATAAATAGTCTGTAGTGAAAAGATAAAATCGTGTCGCTGTGGTAATTCAACCAGGAAAAATTTCAACAATTTAAACCGACGGCGTGGCGTCGTGAAACTATTTTATACATATAGGGTTTTAAATTGCCCTTTATCTCACCTATAGAATAAGCGTGCTTGGCGTTGGCTCATATTTAACTGTGCTATTATGTAACATATGGTAGCTAAACTGATCACTTGAAATCATAGACCTCTGATTGAAGTAACTTATGGGTCATATAAGTTACATATTATTAGGTCTATCTTGCACACTTATGGGTATGTATTTGCTACGTATTAGGATTACTCACGAGTGTTTCTGTCACTTTCCTATATCTTTGTTGTCGCTCATCCTGTAAAAATATATTTGTAGCGCTGGTACATACCTGAAACAAAAGATTAAAAATATATATAATTTTAAATGAAGCTAGAAATGAGCGTCCTAAAAAACTGCTTTTGTAAAGCATTTCCCGGTCTTTATTAAAATGGACAAAGATTTTCTCATTATAATCGAAATATCAATAGGAAAGTTGCTCAGTATAAGATTTTCGCAAATACACTTCAATATCTGGTCTGTATTTGAGCTTATAGGTAATGTGTCCACCAAGTGTCCACAACAAATATTCAGGTTCAGGGCTGTCATGGAAAGATATGAGTTGGTTTTAAGAAGCAATAACTAACAATCAATCAATCAGAGTCAGTGAGCTGAAGTGGCAACGGGCAGGCCACGTCGCTCGAAGAAGCGATAGCCGATGGGGAGTACGAGTTCTCGAGTGGCCACCACGTGGACCGACGACCTGGTTGAGGTCGCGGGGAGTCGCTGGGTGCAGGTGGCTCGGAACCGGTCGATATGGCGTACCATGAAGGAGGCCTATGTCCAGCTGTTGACGTATCCTAGCTGATTATGATGATGAACTAACAGCAATTAGCGCATGAGAATCAACGATTATGAATGATGTTAGGTGGAATGGGCTATGACCCTTTGCCAAAGGTTGTTGCTCGATTTGTGTCTCCTACGAAAATGACTTTTTTTTTAAATTACATTTTATTTGTTATAAGAGAACAGGGAACAATTTAGTCTAGTAACTGCATGGTCCTTTTCCCATAGTAATTTTTGACCCTTTATTATAACTTTTTAATTTAATTTATGTTCTGTAGCGTTATAGTATAGTTCTCGCTATTAATTATTTTACTTTTTTTTTCACTGATAAAATCTTTTACATTCCGAAAACAAATTTTTTATAATCTCCCTTACGCCTAACTTGTATCTTCTGTGACACTTAACTTTTTATGAATTATATTTGGACAGTTCCGTTTACGACAAGAATTTATTAGCCCCAGAAAGCACCACGTAAACATAAATGCGTTCTCAAATTCAAACAAGTTTCACATGGAAGATAGTTTCAAGTTTTATATTCGTGGAGCGGTTGTTCAAACAAGCAAGCACTCCTCTAGCACCTGTACTCTGTAGTTTCTACGAAAAATAACATTTTGAAGGAAACTTTATATATTTGCATTTACTCGAGTGAATCCGCGCTTCTAGCGATAGAGTTTTGCATTGTACCTCATTACCAGAGAATGTTTGTTTGAAACTATGATAGGTGAATGTACAATTACAGTTTCATGTGACGGGTACGCTTGGCTTTGCTCGAGTCGAAATTCTATAGTTAGTGGTTCTCTAAATATTTCAAGGTTTTCGCTCAAATAGTTTGTTATTAAAAACGTCGAAGTGCATTTTTTAAATCAAACAATTAAGTTTGTCTGTCAAGGTATTTTGGTTAATCATACTCTTTTTTTAGCATTTATTTTCAAAACGTACTGTTACGTTACAATATTTTATCTCCCGCCAAACTGAAAAACAGTTTGTTGGCGAGCAACGCTTTGTTTCTTGTATAATGTTATGTACTTAAAGCTATTTACTATCTTTAAAAATCTGTTTTAGCTTATTTTTAACTCAGTTTTATTAGTTTCAGCAGTTTCTCTCAGCCAAGCGAGCTCATTAAATATTCTTGTCACTACATATTTATTTAGCCTTGGCTGAGAGAACTTCCCCTCTCTGACGCTCCTGGTGCTGTTGCTACTAACAACAGGTGTCTTATAGTCGTCACTATAGTAGTGATCGATTGATGTTTTATATTTAATTTTCAAGTCTACCGGCAATATGTATTTTACATAACGAGTACAACTTTCTGTATTCTTTATTACACGACTTTATTCCTCTTTAGCTGTATGCAAATGAAACAGCAAAACGCTTTGTGCGAAATGGTGGAACGATTACTAAACAGGGGTGGAACGCAGAAAATTAGGTCGTGTAATTCGATCGCACATTCTCCGAAATGAAGCCTATAGAAGACCGAAATACTATTTTACGTCGGTATTCCAGGCTCTCGTTGGGGCTTGTCCACCGCTTTAAGTTGCCCAGCGAGCGATGGAGAGGGCTATGCTTGGAATATCCTTGCGCGACAAAGTCAGGAATGATGAAACCCGACGACGTACAAAGGTGACCGACATAGCTACTCGAATAAGCAAGCTGAAGTGGCAATGGGCAGACCACATCTGTCGACGAACAGACGGTCGATGGAGCAGAAAGGTTCTCGAGTGGAGACCTCGGACCGGGAGACGCGGGGTGGGACGGCCTCCAGACCGCTGGTCTGACGACCTTAAGATAGCGGGAAGCGAGTGGATGAGGACGACTGAGGACCGGAAAGAGTGGCGCACGTTGGGGGAGGCCTATATTCAGCAGTGGAGAGACACGGGCTGATAAGTCAAAATTCCAGGTTTGGTGGCTTACCCCTCACCAGTTGTCACCAATGAATCTATTGGTGTATTATTCAATCGTGTCCAGAATTTTAAATTATATATTTCAATTTCTATGGTAATACGGTATGGTACTTCCCTCAACGCTGGGCTTGGGCATGGTCTTCTTTGTCTTGTCCTAATTTTATTTACCAAGCTCAAGCTATTAAGGAGACATGCCAAAACGCAGTAAAAGTAATAAAAAGTAAAAACTAAGCTCGTATTCGTCTGCCATAAAACTGAATGGCCACTTAGACTGAGCACTTAATATTTTGTGACGTTCTCCAATTAAAAGTAAATTTGTATAGAGCAAGTCGCCTGAACGAACTCTTGGTTCCGTACCTTAGATTCTGTTAATACTTGCATTTAAGTTGCGGATTGAGCTCGACCAAAAAATCTAATGAGGTACTAAATAGACATAACATGTTAACGGTGGCCATGAAGATTTCTATGTTTCAGCGCCCAGGAAACAAAAAGACGGCAGGGAATTCTACTCCTCAGATTTTGACTTTTAGCTAACATATTGGATTACACGATCTACTAGATACGTTTTTATGAACGACTAATTCATTTTAAAAATATATTTTTATCCTATTTCTTGTCATAATGTAACAATCTAAGAAAACGTGGATATAGGCTGTTGATATTGATATATGTATTTAAAACAAAAACTGTAAGCAAAATATTTCGAAATAAAAGAGTGTCTGATGGATTGTACCGATTGAACAGACTGCCGCTTAATAAAAAAAAGCTTACAAGACACGGCAATAACAAATCCTTAGATACTATCCAAATAGTGTAATTGGAAGGTTTACAAAATTCACGATAGTTACCGCGGTACCCTAAAACTGGCGGGCCCTCCACAATGGGTCGAACAGTGAAATACGCCTTTCATTGTCGAAGGACACAATAGGGCTCGAGTAGGCTGAGAACAATGTAGCCGCTCCATTATTTGAACGAAAGAAAATAAGGTATTTTCGTTAATGAAGTTAAAGTTTAATTGCGTTGTGCAAAATGATCTTTCCGGCGCGCGGTCACCGCACTGAGGACGTACTGTCGGCAAAACAAAAAAGTAATTAATATTTACTCCTGATAGCACGTATCGTTTAAATTGAAAAGAAACATGAAAGTAATTCATATATAATTAGGTCAGGATTAGGTAAACACTGATTCTCAGATAAATGTGTCTTCGCATGTACAAATGAAGATTTCATTTCATTTCACGTGAACGTGACGTGATTGTATGTACAATCAAGATATGAACACAATGACAAAATTATATAGGTAAATCGAACGTCAAGATTAATTGCTATTACTGAATATTTTGTGAAATTACACAAAATTACATCTAAATTATATTTCTTAAATTCTAGATACTCTTTCATAGTATAGAAACATCTGTCAGACAACCATTAAATAAGCTTTTTTCTGAAGTATTTTCAGACATCTCTCTCTTTTACTCTCCCCTTTTTTGATAGGCATATATAATGCTCACCCCCATAAAAGTTCCCTGTGCGATTTTTTTTAAAATTAACGCCGATGAAGTCGCGCGCAACATACTTTTTAATGTATAAGTAGAGGAATATTTTTTCCATTAATTGAAAACTATAAATAAAAATATTCACATTTTATATTATTTGTAATTTTTTTGCTTACGTTACCGAGCCCTCTTATCAACGCGTAGGGCCTGCAGAGTAATTACGTCGGCATGAAGTTAATTGTGACATCTGGCCTGTTGCGAAGAGACACGGGAGTCATGGGTTCGATTCCCGGTCCGGTCGTAACATTAAAATTTCAATGGTCCACCGTGTAAATGAACCCTCAAAAATTGTTCCCCCCCATTGTTGTCGAGCGGTGATATATTAAATGGCTGCCGGTTTTCATTGTGGTCGCGTCAATTTTTTACGAGCCTGTATTTTACATTCAGGATAATTATGCCTTCCGTGTGTGTGAAGTCTACCAATCCGCACTGGGCCCGCGTGGTGGACTATGTCCCATACACTCTCTGTAGAAGAGTAGGCCTGAGCCCCTGCAGTGGGGACACATATAGGCTGTTGAAAATCATCATCATCATACCTTCCGTGAATATTAACTACCGGTAATATATGAACACGCATTATATGTATTTCATTTCATGTACTTCACTTTGGCCTTGAATACATATTGGTAATGGCACTCGAGAAATACAGAAACAGGCAGTGAATTCCACCCCTTAGCTGTACGCATAGTAAATGAAGAAGCAGCACGCTTCGTGCGATATGGTGGATTGTCAACCAAGTATAGGTAAAACCCAAGCGTTATTCGGGTTGACCAATTGTAAAAAGGGGGTGATGGTATTAATTCGTGTAATGCTATCGCATACCCTACGAAATGAAGCCTATAGAAGGCTGAAAGGGTATTTTACGCCGGTGTTCCAGACTTTGTAGGTTATTTAAGTGAGCATCTTTTATCAACAATGAGTATTTGTTTTACAATAGATCAAATAACTAAATAGGCGGAAAAGGTGTGTATTTACTTTATTTTTAATAATGGCTTTAACCAGCGGTTATCTAGCTAATCACGAGTAAAATTAGGTGATCAAAGTTTGAAGTTATAAACTACGTCGAAGCCATTTCTTCAGCTTTCTCAATAAATGTGTACATTTTATCGCTTGTTTTGGATTCTTGTCGAGAATTTCAAAGACCAGCCTTTTTTCAACATTATTCGAAAGAATCCATATGCCGAATGTATTCGACATGGTAAACTCTTCCGATCGCGTCGAAACCCTCGCAATTTTGCGTAATTGGTACTATAACACCGTCCATGACACTTTTTGCACTATATCACACCATTATAACACAAAAAAAACACATAACAGTATTATTAACAAATTAACAAAATTGCAATGAACCACCATTTTTCAAGTTCGCGCCAAGAAAAAAGATGCCTATTTACTTACAGTGTTGGCGTCAAAATTAATTTTGAATTAAGAATTTCGATTGATAGATCGAAATGTGAGAGTGGGATGGTTGCTAAGGGCTGTAGGAGGTTTAGAGTAGGACATAATTCGTATTCGAGCGTCAGACCTTGGAAGTCTGTGTCCCGAGCCACCTACGAGTACACACAAGTCGTCTGGAAAAGACACACCGTCACTGCGTGTCAATGAGAGGCCTATCTACATTTAGAGTGTTTTCTAGTTATTACTTCGTCACTGTGCCTGGGCTGTGTGAGAGAGAGGATTCTTGTTACCGAGAGATGTATAAGCTGTTGTTAGTGGAATTATTGTATAATGCTTACAATTTTAGGTTTAGATGAAAGCAAGTTTATAGTAGTCACTACGTCATATCTCCAACACCACGCTTTTTTGGATCTCGCTTCATCTCGCTCGATAGCATGTAAGAGTGAAAGGATAAGAAAATATGTCTGTGAAAAGTGACCCAAACATAATTCCCTAAACGTGAATAGATTTACACGCAGATTGACCTAAACGCGTAACGACTTAAATGCGTTCAGTGCATCTACCATGAGTTTACGCTGTCGATAACCTGTATCGTTAACTATCGCTCTGTCCTTGTCACCCGCATCTCGACTGAGCAGCATTTCCGATAGTATTCGATATACGTTATCGCTTGCGTAAACACATGGTAGACACAATATGACTCCCACATCTGTCTTGTCACAGATATTTTCATCAAGATTCGTAAGTATTTTTCCACGCCTACAAATCTAAGTTTATTTTAAAAGGGGGATTCGGAGGTGTCCGGCTCAAATCCTGTTTCGTTCGATCATTATTCTTGAAGACTGGACATGGAAACAAAATCCCGTGTCTTTGCTGACATGACACCCAATACAGAATCACCTCACACCCACTCATTCCCCACATTTGTATTCACGTCACTCTCTCACTTTCGCCGACAAAGCAACGCAGTCCGAACTCTCGTCCCCAAAGTGGTCAATCACCGAGCTACAAGAGAACCAAGTAACCGAACCCTCACTATACAAATGACTCAATTTAAGCGAATCACTCAAGTTCCCACACAAAAAGTACCAATATTTACAAGTACTCGGGAATACTTGTGTTTGGGACGACAGTTGAATACTGCATCCCTGCATTGAGCTCCCCTAGAGGCAAATAGTCATAAGACAGGCCACAGGGGGACGTGCAAGTGGCTTTCGAGTAGACGGGTTCGACGTGGAAATAATTATTGCTAACGATTACTGATCGGAACGCGAGGCACAAGAAAAGGAAATATCTCAAAATAGTACTTATATTTCGAAATTAGTACAAAATTACGCTTTTTCTTAACCGAGGAAGGAAGCTAGGCGGAAGCTTTAATTCCGAGGCCGATACATTTTTGTTCTCGGCACGAAGGATAATTTTTAACCGACTTCAAAAAAGGAGGTGGCTATCAATTCGACGGGTATGTTTTTTATGTGTGTTACCTCAGAACTTTTGACTGGGTGAACCTATTTGGATGATTCTTTTTTATTTGAAAGGTGGTTCGTCCCGTGTAGTCCCATTTTGGTCCAGTTCTGACAACGGCATCCATGAGAAAACAATATAAGTCTTAAATTTGCAATTAAAGTCGGTTTCCAGTTCTTTTTGAACGCATTTACTTGTTCTACGATCTGAACGTCAGATTCAGTAATAAAAATTGTCAAAGTATTTTTATGTGAGATGGGTTTGCACTTGGCCTTCATGTCACCTAATAGTAAGTGACTTATTGCATTAGTTTTAATTACTTATGTACAAGATTTTGATAAATGAAATGGACATTTTATCAAATAAAACCGACTAACCGACCAAATAAAACTTTCAGTAAATTTATTTTTTGAAAGCTCCAGTGTGAGTGCCGGGAGAAATATCTCGTTATGGATAGGCAACTCTAATTGTACGATTTTAGATATAATTGTCTTTGTTATTATTATTTTTACATGTACAATAAACAATAAATTTATTTTTTAAATCATTTGTTATGCATGTATTAATTTGGAGTTTTTGTTATGTTTTATATTACTAGATATCCTGCTCGTAGTTGTTAATGAAATTTTGCTCGCGATCGAATATTGTACTATTCCATGTTCTCTAGAATGGTCGTAGCGGATTTCCCTTGCTGAGAATGATCCTCAAAAGGTCATCAGTATTCCCGGCGGCGATGGGGGTTAGCCTTTTGATTCGTCGCCGATGAAGCATCGCGTTCAACGAAGATTGATGTGAGGCTGTGTTTTGTTTTGTTTACCGACTGTACAGACAGCTTGGCTACCTGGCGACGGCGAAGCAAAGGAAGGGTATTGCATTAATATCCTAAATTTATTATAACAAGAAAATGCGTTCAAAAAGAACTGGAAACCGACTTCAATTGCCAATTTAATATTTATATCGTTTACTCATGGATGCCGATGTCGTAACTGGACCAAATTCAAATAGGACCACACGGGAAACACCAGATTTCAAATCCCGTTTCAAGTCCCGGGATCGATTCCCAGTGGGGGTGGAACTTATCGGTACTCCGTTTGGTTGGTGGTTGGGCATTATCTATGTCCACCAGGCTAGCTACCACCGTGTTACCAAACAGCAATGTTAATAGCACTGTTGTGTTCCGGTATGAAAGGTAGCAGAGCCAGCGCCGCATTACGTTGAGGCTTCTGAGTGCGCACGCGCACCATCCAACGGCCTGATCGTATACGATCAGGTGAGTTGAAGGCCAAGTGGAAACCCATCATACATTTAAAAAAAAACGTTTGTAAGAAAATCAACACATAGACCATGAGTATTCTCACAGCAATGGGGGCCGGGTTAGCCTGCTGACTCCCCACGACGATGAGACACCGCCCTTGAGTAAGATTGATGTGCGGCCGGGTTACGTTACACGAGCAGAGCACTCGTTGTATTGTTTTCCGGGCTTAAGGAAAACGTGTCTTCATGTTCCGATGAATGGAGGTCAAATGAGAAAGCCTCACTGTAACATTTATGAATCTCGCTTTAAAAATGACGTTACTGTGTATAAGCTTGCGTAAAGAACCTCCCTTGTGATTTGCTATAATCACCGCACTTTTCAGGCAGGTAAATGCTGCTATCAGTCTACTGGACGTTTCCCCTTAGTTCTCTAAGACAGCGCATCATTCGCTAGAGCTTGTCTGTGAGCGCACTTGCCACCCAAAGGTCTTATAACTCATTATACAATAAAAAAAAAGACGTGTGGCACTCGGGGACTGCCGCGGTAAAGCTATTACATAGCATTTTGTATCAACTTATGCAATTATAATTATTTAAGAAAGTTTTAATAAGAAAAGTTTTTATGTCACGAACATAAATATCCCCACCACAAAAATGGAAATTAAATTACAAACAGGAAAACAAAATTAAATCAATATTTAGCTAACATAACGGATTTGCTTTGCTATATCAAATTACATACTATTATACTTAATAAATTATAAAACAGTAATACGTCTAATCGCACGCACACAACGCCGTGTCGAAGACTGCCGAACTGAAACGACGTTAGACGATGCACGGCCTTCAAGCCACACCTCCGTGCCCGTCGGAGTGGGGAGCGTGAGGTTTTTTCGTTACGGAATTTCTCGATTCGGTCCCCGCGCTCAAGGCCCGCGATAGAAGCTATGCAATAGCTTAACAGTCACCTACACCGCGGGACGAGATGGAGTGATTCCATTCTAAAGCTGAGCCAAAAAAATCTATATCATCAGTATTATATGCAGCCTATGCCTAATAAGTAATACACAGAAAAAAAGTTGGGCGAATTACATATTGAGAAAAAGCAAAGAACCGTCTTGAAGTAATGGAACTTGTCTAGGAAAGTTCAATATTTTCCGGGACTTATGAAACCTCGTAGAAGAAAACTTGTTACATTGACCTACATTTGTGACAAAGAGTTTATCTAACTTGAAGACTCGTTCTTTGTTCATCAAATATTCAGTTTCGCTGGGAGATTTCTTCATTTCATCCGATGCGACGACAAAAACGAGGCGGTTCTCAGTTTTGCGTCAAATAAATTGTTATGCATAAATTTAATTTGTTTTTTAAAAAAGCTACACAAATTCTAGGAGTTTGTAGCAGTCTATAGTTCGGGTGACATTAGAAGCAATAATAATTAAAAAATATAAAAGAAAAGTTCAACCTCGAAGGGTGGAAAATTAGGGGGTGAACGTCTAATATTCGAATTTCACTCATTTCTCGTTTTCCGATTTTCATTGCCGTTAAAATAAGTTAAACACACATTTAATTAATTTTCTACATATAAAATTTGTTTACACTTGGCCTTCATCTCACCTGATTGTAAGTAACAGTAAGGCCTAATGAGGCGCTGGCTCTGCTGCTTTCATACCGGAACATAACAGTGCTATTAATACTGATGTTTGGTGGCAGACACAGATATGTTATCTAAGTTGGTAGATAGCGAGGCGAATATAGGAAACCACACATATCACCAACCAAATCGAGTAACGATAGGTACATCCATTGGGAAGCGAACCTGGGACCTTCGAATTGTTAGCCCGAGACATTAGGTCACGGAGATTTTTTTTAATGAGTCATCATCCAACCAAAACTCAAACCATCAAGTTTCAAAGTTCATATTTCCAGATACGTAACGCGCATCTGTATTTTCGGGTCAATCGGTAATTTATTACATTTTTTCTTGTGCCGTTTTACATTCATTTTGCGGGCGCCAGCCACGGCACGGCATCTGCGACTAACGGCGTCTCCAAACCGTATATTATTATCATTTTATTGAATTTATCAACCCCGAAACCCTCTTTTGATGGAATTGACACTCGTTACCGTATGATTGGATGGAATGTCCCGTATTCTATGTTAAATTATGTAAAGTGAATTTTATTTGTAATGCATTAAGAGTTGAATTGGTTAATTTTTGAAGTCGACTAAACATGTATTTCTATAATATTCTTACGACTTGCTAGGCCAACGTCAAATGCAAAAATTAATTATAAAAAAACTGAGTTTGTTACTTCCTATGTGACGCCGACACATCAATCGTGTTAAAAATTGGCATACACGTAACTAATGGCTTGGAGAAGGACATAAGAGTTATTTTTGTCCAACTACGGTGAAAGCAGGATCAATAACATATACCTAAGCCACGGGCATATAAAGCTCTTTAATGACTAAAATACCAACATCCATAAAAACGCTACCAATTTAATCTCTTTTCGGGGACATAAAATCACTAGGAAGCATTTTATTTAACCTCTGTCGTAAAACTAGGACTCTGAAACAAGATCGTTCTAGTTCAAAAACTTAAACGTTACAAGTTACTGCGCAGTCAGCACTTCGCTAATCAGTTAATAACTTGAACTTTAAGCTGCCTCCCAAAAAAACTTCGCTTGGGAACTTTCTGGAGTAAAAAATAACACCGATCGGCCTGGCACGGTCCGGCAGGTCCAACTTATCCGAGAACACTTGGCAAACACAACTGGCCCAAACCAATTAGGGGATTCGTCGCCGGTTTTCCACGTTTTTGAAAAACTTTTGAACTGAGCGTTAAAATTAACAACTACAGGTATGACTGGTCATAATAGGAAAAACTACATGAGCTGAAGTTTCGTATTTTAACGACTTTTGTTGCAATGTGATATAAAAATTAATTGTATAAATGTCTCGATTAAAAATGGAAAGTCAAAATGGCTTTGTTTTCAAAGTGAGATTAAATGAATGAGTCAGAATTGAACGTCAAAATGGAATTCATCTCTAAAAGCAAAATCGAATGCCAAAGCCCTGGTTTTAAAGTACAGTATAGTAGTAGGTAAGTAAAGTAAGATACAGTAGGTGGAAAGCGTGCTCAATCGTAAGCAATGTTAAAGCTTAGCAATTTTAAATTAACGAGGCGCTGACTATCTTTCATTACGAGTACATATGCAGATGAAATAGCATGGTGGTGGCTATCCATATGGATTTACCACCATCCACACTAAATATTACATTAGGTATATGCCCTGCACTGAGAATCGAACCCAAGACCTCTGGTTTGTCAGTCGAACTGTGTAGACCACCAGATGCAATTTAAATGTAAATAAATAGATTCTTACCCAATTGTTAATCATTGTTTATATATAGAGTACAATAGATAACATTTTTATACGAGTATCATAGCAAAATTTGTCTTAAACCCCCTACTGCGGAAGTTTTTATTACTATGGTATTACTAAATGTGTATGTAATAGGAAAATTTCCATATTATGGTAAATTAGCACGTTTGTCCGGTTTTAGTTAAAACTTAATAACAATAATTTAAAAATACACAATGACACAAATAATAACATATCTACCAACTCTAGTAAAGTCATTATCAGTTACTATGAGGAGATATGAAGGCCAAGTACGCATTGGCCATGAAGAAACAAAACAAATAGCGAATGAACTCTTTCAAAATGATAAATTAAACGCAAAAGAAAAATGAAGTCATCTAAAAAAGGACATATCGTGCAATGAAGCGACGAGAAAAAAGGTGTAAGAGCAATGTGAAGTCAGGAAGAATTCATTTTCCCCTGAAGTTTATAAAAGCGGACAGCGTATTATGTAAAAGTTTTATAACGGCTATGCTCATAGCAAATAGGCTTTATTCGCGTCTCAGAGAGCTGACGTAAGTCGATCAGGCTGTCTTTGTGACGTCACAGGAATGGTGGATTTCTCGTGTGAAATCTTTTGTGTCACTGTTGTTTCCGCGTCGAGGCTCTTGATATCATTTTTATGGAGTTCCTGGTTTTTGCTACCATTTTCTCGTCATTGCCTGGCCGACGAAAGAAAATAATTTTCCGGGCTGTCTCTCTTCCTTGTATTTTATAGCTAGGATGTTTTGAAAGGTCGATAAGGATGCTAATGATGATCCTAAGCTTCAAATTAATTTTATAAAGAAATATACTATGTTGTAGATTTTTCACGACTAAATAACTGAAACGATATTTTTGAAATTTGGCAGACCGTTTCGCCAAAGTCGTCGCCAAATTAAACCCCCCATAATTTTAGTCCACAACAAAGGTAATATCATGCCCTAACACAGACAAAATACAATTCCAGCATCCTTAACAACAACAAAAAACAACTCTTGCTCTCTTATTCTTTATAAGTGCGCTATAAATGTTATAATTTTAAAAAGATAAACTTGAAGGAGCGATATCTTTCTTTTTACACCCCACTCAATATTCACCTCTTATATTTTTCAGTATTAAAGCCTATCAAAAATTTTATGAGATGTTCTCCTCTAGACCAGTTTACGACGGCGCTTGCTCCGTTTAATATATCTTTTTCAGCCCTTTGAATATAAATTGAATCCGGAATATATTCGGAAATGTATCATTGGATCACTCAGAAATCTGTCTAAGTTTTGATCAACATTTGCAGTTGGACTTATTTGTTTCCATATCGCTTACATCTGGATGTCTTCGGAGAGAATAGAAAATTTTTAAGAAATCTAAGACCTGATAGCTCTTATTTTTCAAGTTGTAAGAAACCTGAAAAACTCTCAAATAACCAAACAATGACATTTAAAAAATCAACCATTCTTGAGACCAATGAAATTAAAGATTTATATCTTGAGATCTACTCAAACTCAAGGCTTAGTTTCAGTAAGTATAGCCCTCTCGATTTTAGTAGTCCATTTCTGCAAATGAAAGACAGGCATGTATGTATTTCTGTCAAATGAAGCAATGTACTACACACATGCGTAAGAACGAGTATCATAAATTGTTACGCTCCTATTTCCATAGCTGTGCGTAATATAGACGCCTTCTATATGTTCCAGTTTTCAACAATTCCACGAAAGCAACACATAATACGTCGCCTAAAAACAGCCTTGTTTACTTCCAAATAACTATTCTGATGTCTGAACAAAATGGGACGCGATAAATCAGAGAGGAATTCCACCCTACAACTTCACTAGATCTACTTGATTGTGTCACCACAGAATGTATTTTATAGAATAACAAATTACCGCAGTAGTGACACTACTCACTCCCCTCAACTGTGTCCCCTGTGTATGTCTTTTCGCTTGTAACTATCGTTAGATGCAAACGTTTTGTGTTTATAGGTGTAGAATGTAGATGGAGTTAAATCATTTACTTTGTAACTGTACTTGTACCTTTAACTATCCCTATACAAAGGTTCTCTGTTACGACGTAAACGAAAAACAAACAAAGAAATTAATTTTCTTTCAGTAATATTAGTACGGATAAGGTCCATCGATAGCTCCATTATTTCATTGCTCAACATGAGGACATTAAAAAAGAAAATGTTTAAAAAAATATATATTATTAGGTAATAAATCAACTCAAAAGCTTTCATAGGTACATTTAAAATGCAGAAAAATACATTTGTGCCTAGCTAAGTTCACTATAAATATAGCCTTCTGCATTCTGTGCATTACATTAATCTATGGCGCCCGCCCAAAAACCCAAATGGAATAAATTGAATAGCCCCACTTAATTCCCAAACTAGTTATGACAGGCCCCTGAATGAAACCACAAATGTACCCCGCGATTAAATCGGGAAAGAGCAACCCTCTGCACACTGAGAATCAATAGTCGTGATCACGCAGTGGAAAATCAAAGAGACAGTGGCGACAAGTTTGATACATTGAATAAAAATGATTATGGATACTTAAAGCCTGCGCCAGTTGAGCTGTTTGTGCCGCAGAAAGTAGGTGAAGACTAAATGTGTCACTTCCAAGACAAATGTAACAAAAGCTAGATAAGAATGCGTTACTTACTGCTATGAAGCCTACAGTTATCTGTGTTGAAAATAATTTTATTTAGATCCTATTGACGTACCACGAAGGGATGGAATGGAGGTTCCTCATATCAAATCTCCTCCCTTAGTGGTTTGGCTAGGTGTCGGCAATGTTGAACAGGGAAACTTTTAATGTATCATCAGTTTCTGGTTCAAATGATGCACAATACAAACTAAATAAGGAAAGAATGAATTTAAATTACTATCATGTAGGATCACATATGGATTTTATTTGGACAAAATAGCTACATAATTAGATAACCTAAGTTAAATTATTAGAGTGTCCCATAATTGATATCACTATGCCACAAGGGGCATTTTGAAATAACTTTGTTGAGTATGATCGCATGGGGGCTTTAGTGAGAGGAAATAATAAGTAGTAATAATGAGAAAGAGTAAGAGGTAAGTCTATTTGCGAACAGGAAATTTTTGTTCCTCACATTCCACCTTTAGAGACATACAAATATTGTAAATAGTTAAATATTTTAACAACATTTTTTTTATTGAAGATAGTTTGAATAAATACTACTATTTACAGGACTTTGCATATTATTTAAAACTACTACTACTATATGTATACCGAATGAAATTAAAGTTACATGCTATAAATGTGATGCTTAAACTATCGCCTTCTCAACTTCTCAAAAGTCGAAAAATTATGAACAGTAAATTTAATAACTAGACATGTATTTATTCGGCATTTTCACAACACGACACACACAACATCAAACACACAGAAAAATATTGTAAACTAGAAACATGGAAAAACAAACTAATTAAAACTATAATAATAGAACAACTAATTTAAATAAACAATTGTACACAAAAATTCGAATAAATAAATAATAAAAATGTTATGTCAGTTTGCCGCTGCCTGTGTCGCGCAGTGAGCGCCGAAAAGGTCTTCACTCAGCATGAGCTGCACTTCAGCCGGGAGTGGATGAAGCGCAGCGCTGATGTTCAGTGAAGCCTTGATTCCCGCCGGACACTAATACATATTATACATAAAATATCACGAATCATGGGAAAATATATAAAAATGAGTATGTATATATATAGTAGTAGGTGTATATAAGAGTTTACAAATGTTATTTTTTATTATATAAAATACAACTTACAACTGTATTTCGTGTTACACTTATATTATGTAAATACAGAGCACATAAGAAAATATGATGTGTTGGTGCTACATTTTGCAATGCAATTGTCCTATACAGTGTGGAGTCCACATTATGTTGAAGTCAATGGTTAGGAGCCTTGTTTTGGTCCGCAAACGTACAATTTGAACGCCATGACGTCTACTTTTGTTTTGATTTTGGTTCTTTGTGGCGTAGAGGCGGGTTTTCGTTTCGAAACAGCATCGTGTCGTGTTCAAAGACAGATGAAACAAGTGATATCCTTTCATGCTACAGAATTACAGTCAAAGATATATAATCAACGAGTATATAGAGTTGTTCTTCTGAAATGACGGTATTCCATGTGTGAAAAAGAGATGACAATAACTACATTTTCAGTACTTTTTATCTTAGCGCCCCGGTTTTTGACAACTGAAATGTTTGTTAGTTGTGCTGAAGGTTCACTGATGCAGTACTAAAGAATAGCTTTCTTCCGAAAACGCACAAATGACACCGTTAGCTTATTTTTAACACATAATTTGCGACAGTAGACCACGTCTAGGCAAAAGTAGCGTAGGACGTCCCCCGGCTAGGTGGAAAGACGACTTACGTAGGGTAGCCGGACGCGAATAGATGCAGAGGAGAGAATAGAGTGGCGTACTCTGGTCCAGCAGCGGAATGACGCAGGCTGTACATGAGGACGAATTTGTGACAGAGAATGTATATTTAACTCAATCTGTCTATTGTCAATTCAATGATGTTCCACCAAAACCGAAAATCAATTGGAAAATATTTTGAGGATGTTTTTAGCTTAGGAATTAAATTATTTATAGCTTATTTTCAAAATTAACTCTTTAATACGAGTAGCTATAATTTTTAAATACAACAAATACCCAGAACAAATGACTTATCATATACATTTTAAAGGACGGTAGCGTTGCAGTTGCCAATGTTGAAATCTAGAAATCATTACAAAGGCAACTGTCTCTTTGATCAACAAGATAGAGCTCTATCACTTCTATTATTACGTGACATAGGCCTCCGCCATACGCCACCGACCCGGTTCGTAGCATACCGATCCCGTGCCGCTGGCAACCAGTCCCCGCGACCTTCCAAATGGCCATTATACAGCTAATGCAAGAAATTCTGCAAAACAAGTACTAGTATCTCAAAGGTTAGAGCTTTGTCTACTAGTACATCTAAGCTTTGAGCAACGACAAACGCTTGTAGACCTTGATAAATAAGCCGCAGTAGTAATTTTACTGGCACTATATATCATTTTGTTTACGTGCGATGTGTTGACACCTTTTTCTGTGATAAAGTACTAATTCATACGGCTGGGATTCTCTTATCTGTCGGCGTAACATAGCGTTGAGCTCTTGTTTTTGCTGTAGACGAATGTAGGTATTTGGGAGCCTTTTGGCTTGTACTGTACACTTGTACAGTGAACCTGCGTGTGTTTCGAATAGAAATTATTTGTTCGTATCATTTACGATTGAAACAGATACAGAGCTTTTCAAAGAACGTGAAAAATTTACGACTTTTGATAACGACACCAATTTTTTTCGAAAAACTTTATACAGACGCTGAAACCCCCTTAATATTTCTTTTATTACTTCATTGAATTTTGTCCGATTCTTGTCGGCGTGGTCTTCAGAAGATATTCTTCAAGACCACTTTGACTTGAGTTAATTGACTGAGCTCAAAGGTCTCCTAAATGTTAATCCAGAGTATAGCTTTTATTTGTGTGCAAAATTTTATCTTAATCTGCCTGATGTGTCACAAACATCCATAATTTCACATTATTTAATAAATGTTACATCATTATACTTTCAATAGCTGACTGAGAATTTATTTCTTTGGTAGTTCGCTCAGAATAGTTCTACGCAAAATTTATTTTGCCATAATCTTTTAAAACAGTATTGCTGGCTTTGATCAAGGCTTTACCTAAAACAGGAGATCGGATAGTAATATCGAGAAATGAATATAATTAATGAACAACTTTATTTTTAGCTACAAAAGCTGTTACACAGCTAATGGTCCCTTGACAGGGCGTAAAAATTTAAATTGTGATACACTTACACGTATACTAATTTTGCGACACAACAAGCCAATGTTCTGTTTCTAGAAATTTTGCACCCAGATAGCTATCCTGATTTTAAAGATTGTTGTAAAATAAATTTAGTATGAAACTTTTATCAGCGATTCATTGACGTAAAAAGACACCTAGAAATTTATTTCGAATAAATCCATTGGGCTTTTACTAACGCCTGCAGTATCGTTAATAACGCGTACCATTTGTTGTATCGCGGGCCGTTAGCGACGTAATGCTGTCGTTACCGCATGCCGCCGCGCGTATCGGAAATCTGTACCTACCGCATCTCTATGATTGGTGGTTTAAGGGGATTAAAGCTGGAGAGAAGAGAGGATTTTGTGTCCTGAAAAATACTTCAAGTAAAGGCCGTCAATGGTTAATGCAATGGGTTAATGACTCTTATAGATTTGTGTTTACATTAACATTGTAATTTGACTGATTCACGAGCTTAAGCTGTAGATCTAATGTTTTAAAGAGGGACATTGAAACAAACAGCAAATTGCTCGGCCACATTTTCACTATACGCTTCAGGTACCCTAGGTAGGACTATAATGATTATGTAATCAAACGATGGAGTAGATCGTTCGGATAAAACTTATAAGAGAAATGCCTTCAGAATCGTAGTAATACTTGCAGTATCGTAGTCAATGTTTGCAGTATCGTAGTTAATGATTGCAGTATCGTAAGTAATACTTGCAGTATCGTAGTCAATGTTTGCAGTATCCTAGTCAATGTTTGCAGTATCGTAGTTAATTATTGCAGTATCGTAGTTAATTATTACAGTATCGTAGTTAATTATTGCAGTAACGTAGTTAATTATTGCAGTATCCTAGTTAATACTTGCAGTATCGTAGTCAATGTTTACAGTATCGTAGTTATTGATTGCAGTATAGTAGTTAATGCTTGCTGTGTAGTAGTAATTTTTACATCAATTTAATCTACCGCAACTTTGGCAAAGCCGTTCTGCAGAGAAAAAACGGCGACAAAACTCTACAGATATATAGTATGTAAAAATAAACACAAATACATGTTTCTGACAGTGAGATGTGTGTGCAAAGCTTCAACAACCGAACCCGCACTAAAAAGGAAATAAAGTTTACAATAAACAGGTCGGCAGATAGAACGACAGGAAACAATGCCCACATACCTGAATTAAATTTTAAAACTGGCGCAAACATTCAACATGACATCATAAAGGTATCCACGAGGCAAGAGACAATTTAAAAGTGGTACGTTTAACCCCTTTTTCATCATCGCAAACAGAGCTTCCAGGCATAGGGGGCATTATTTGCGGACGCGTCACACTGAGGTAGGGTTACCACCATATCACCTTTACTCGGACATGTCTTATAAAAATGTTTTATTGTTATTTAGACTTAAACTACAATGTAGAATTTTAAACGAATACAAATTTAGGAGAGAATACATACAGACAGACAAACTAAAATGGAACACAAAACTACTAACATATTATGTCAATTTTATCCAATTGAGTATTTAATGGGCGTTGAAGTTCATATTTCATTCCTGTAATTTGACAGATATTCGTATATTGGCGTACGGCCTTGTTGCTCTCATCTGCATCTTTTGCATCCAACCTTAGTATATACAAGAGTGTAAATTCGTAAGAAATAAGACAGCTGCTGCTACCAAATAACTGCATAATAATCATTAGAGGTTATTTCTTTATGATACTTGAAAATGCATAGCTTAATAGTACGTTATTAGACCACCCCAAAGTTCATTATTATTTTGTACTAGCTCTTTCCCACTACCTAAGAAATGAAACCACGGGAAAACTTTACTGGAATAAATAGTAGTCAATGTCTCTTTAGTCTCTCTAATAATCAAAAATATATCCGTTGCTCCGTTAATAATTGAGAGATATGATTATAAATTTATAAATAAACATAGTGATTAAGAAGGCATACTTTTTGTTAACACTTTTAAGTGTACAAGCTTCGAAACATTTAACACTTTTCTGTGCATGCGATAAGTCGTATTATAAATATGTGTCAGTACTTTGATGCACAGAAAAGTGTTAAATGTTTCGAAGCTTGTTGCTATGATGTTCTATATTGCCGACACAAAAAGAGCGTTACGGTTCTGGATGCTATTATTATTCGTATTAGCGGGAGCTTCACCATCCATTGTGTTGTGTCAACGTCAAATAGGATAAACATGTTGACATGAGATTATCGGATTAGACAGACATGAAAATATCAATATATTTATAACGTGAAATAGAAATCAAATGTATTGCACGTGTGTTTTAATTATTATATAATACATTTTTATTTGAAAATGAAACTAGAAACATAAATTGCTATGTCTTTGAAATATGAAATATGAATGTGTAAACATATATATTGTGGATACATTTCAATTTATATATGTACTGTCTAGATTCTTCTTTAATGTCACACAATAGTACAGTTCACTGTAGTTTCCATCCAATATCGCAACCACTTTAGAAGAGAAAAAAAATTTAACAACCTACCAAACAGTCTCCTAAAACTATCACTATCATAAAATGTGGCTGTTGTCTTATCGTATTTATCAATAACAGGTGACATATCCAGTATGTCATTAAATTCAGGCTTCTGGATAAGCACGCTTTCATCCAAAGAAGACTACACGAAACCGCGTTATGAGTTTATGTCAAGAAAATAATAATATATAATAGGAATCGTCTAATAATCAAGGGACATTGTTGTCACCCTACAATGGCCGGATGTTGTTAATGGCGGAAAATGCGGAAAATTGGGCTATTCATTTCCCGGTCTCGACCGCAGTCAGTGCAAATACGAATTACGTACTGGACGTACCAGGTACGTAACGTACCGAACGAGTACGTATAGATACGTGCAGGTGGGACGCAGCCGTGCGCTCACTTGATAATATCAACACATCAGTTTATCGACTGTTAAATTGGCGGTTGTGGGAACACGGCTTATAGTCCTCATGACGTCCTATTTATAGAACACTAGTGTGTTACCGGGAAACGTCTACCAGGCCTTCCCCCTACTAGATGGACCGATGGCTCGGGACCGGTCGATGTGGCGTACCATGAGGGAGGCCTATGTCCAGCTGTGGACGTTTCCCGGCTGATGATGATGAGTGTGTTACAGTGTATGACTCACGAGTACGTTTCAAAGTGACTCGTCACCAATGTGCCCTGGTCTCTGCACTCTAAAATACTTCAAATTGTATCTTGTTTTCAGCTCAACAGATTGTTGTGAAATATAGCTTAAATTAAGTTCAGTTGTTAGGTTCATAGCAGTAAAATTATTATCAAAATCTATGAGAATATTCCACGTTTGAACACAAGTCTGTCCCAAACTCTCTCTCTGCTAAACTATTGCTTTTATTTATTTTTTATTTTATTTAACAAAGTCACCTACAGGATATACATTCACATAAGTATTAAGACACAAATTTAACAGTATAGCCAAATGCTATCCCACTTACAGGCAACAACGACGTGCTAATAAGAATGTTATTAAATTAAAAGAACGATAGCAAAATTGCTTTCAAAAATCTGAAGAAGAATAAATCACAGTAGTAGTACATATGCTGAACTTCTGAAAACTATCACGACTAAGCCGGCTTTACAGGTGATAGAGTAGAAGGCGACCAATTTATAAAATATACTTGAAGTTGTCAGAATGAAAATTTCGTATAAATTTCGCTCAAAATTACTTTTTATAAAACCAGTTGAACTACGGAAACCTACACTGCACGTGGCCCGACACGTGCTTGATCGGTTTTTTGTACAGGGATAGTTGAAGTGTCAGAAAAGGAAGTTGTAGGAACTGAGTTTGTTTGTTTGTCCGTCCCCTTCGTCGTAACTAAGAGTTGGAACGAGTTTTATTATTATTATTATTATTGGGAAAGTTGAAAGGTGAGGAAAGGATTTAGGTCACATTTCATCTCGATGTAACCAGCTTAAACACCGTCACATTTTTTTAAATATAAAAGATGGGTGTCTAACAAGTAAATGCGTTCAAAAAGGACTGGAAACTGACTTCAATTGCCCTAAAAGTCTACTTTTACTAATGCAAACTTATAAGGCAGATTTATATCGTTTTCTCATGGATGCCGTTGTCAGAACTGGACCAAATTGGACCACAATGGAAGCACCACCTTTCAAATGAAAAAGAATCATCCAAATCGGTTCACCCAGTCAAAAGTTCTGAAGTCGGTTAAAAAGCGCTACTGTGCGACACACTATAAGACTAATTCCGATCACAAATCTACCTGTTAAGTGGTGATTACGATGAATACCTTCATGGATATGTCCAGTAGTGAAGTATGTATCTGCAGATGATGACAAAAAAAAGATAATTGAGCTGTGGAGTAAACGACGTTGACGTAAACCCGTCGAACAAAGCACGTCTTGTAAAACCCTGAGCACTTACATCCCAACTAAATATATAGCAAAGCGACGGCCTCACATCAAGCTGAATGAGTTCAATTTCCGTCTTTACACAACACAACAAACATCAAAACACTCCTCTCAAGAAATGTAGAAACGTTACCAAAATAAATTGGAAAAACGCATTTTATTAAGTGGTCCCTGCACGACGAGTCGCCGCCCATCACAAGGGATCATAACAACCACCCACTGAGAGCCGGGGGAAGCTCTGATATTTATTACCAAGATTAATGACATACGTATTTGAAGGAGAGTTGTTGTATTGTAAATATATACTGTATTGATATGGATGTATTCGAACAGTTTTAAGACGGCCGTAATTGGGGTAGATGTCAAAAAATTTAATGCTCTCATTGAATGGACCACATGAAAAGATATATACCTAATCTTACAAAGGTTTTCATCATCAACAGCCTATATATGTCCCAACTGCAGGGGCTCAGGCTTGCTCTTTTACAGAGAGTATATGGTCCAATGGGGATTGTCAGACTTCACACAGAGCTTTGAATTTCTTCTCAGGAGTGTGCAGGTTTTCTTACGATGTTTTCCTTCACCGAAAAGTCAATGATAATGATTATGAAAATTCTTACATAAATTCCAAATAACAAATTGGAACATTCGCATGAGCCAGGATCGAATCAGGCCTCGAATGTTCAAGAACTTACGTTCTACCCAACTGAGCTACCAAGGCTATCAACCAAAGGTTTTCATATACCACGAATACTTTTATTAGCATATGTCGAAAAGTCATCACCGTCGTCTTAGGTCTCGACTGCTCTTGCATCCAGCGACTCCCTTTTAGTGACCTTTACAAATTCGTCGGTCCATCGAGTAAACCTAGTAAACATATACCGGTATACGTTTACTGGCACGTGGTCGCCACTCGAGAATTCTTACTCCCCATCATCGGTCATCCGTTCTTCGAGTGATGTGGCCTGTCCATTGCCACTTCTGCTCACTGACTCGTCGAGCTATGTCGATGACCTTAGTCGCTTTAGTTCATCTACGAATCCACATTCGGATATCCATAGCTAGCTGATGGATTTTAAGCTTGTTTATTCGGCCCAGACGACTACATTTCGGTTTCGTATGTCATCACTGGCAACACGCGCTGATTAAATAATTTTGAAGAAGCTGAGGTATTTTGGACGAGAAGATATACCATAACTTCCCGAACGCTGCCCAGACGAGTTGAATTATTGGGTTTCTTTGTAAAAATATTTTCTTGCTATAACCAATCCGCCTGCAAAGCGTTACGATTATGTCCAGTCCCTCATGGAAAGTCCGATGTGAAAATCAGAGATGAGGGCTCATGCCCAACAGTGGACTCAGCTGACGAATATGAATCATATACGGTTTCATCTTTCTATAGGTACATGAATTAGTAAACACACATTCCGTCAAAGTAACCAACGGATATAAACGTGCTACATAAAGTTATATGTCGCAGTTACATCGAACATCCCGCATTTCCGTGAAGAAGCCAGTTGTTTCGACGCGAGTAAAAACTTCGCTTTATTTATACCGTTTTCCTGAGGAGCATCCTTATGGCCTACATATATGGCCGTGCTTTTAGTGTTTTATTGGTTTGTTTTTGTTCCCGTTGAATGTTACAAGTGACGTGATGAAATATGTCTGAGAGGCTTCCTTCCAATTAGGTTATTGATATTTATTTGCTCTAGATCCGCATTCATTTACAACTGAGATAAAATCGTGATATCAGTCATATTTAGATTTTTTTGACAAGAATATATCAAGTTAAAACAACGTCTCAGAGACTACTGGCAGCTTTTAGGCTTTTGTAGTGGATAACTTTGGTTGTCAATTTTTTCAAGTTTCTAAAATATACCATTTTATTTTCTTTATTTTATTTCAGCTTAAAAATGGTTAGAATCTAGTTTTTGTTGATTTTCTCAAAGAGTGGAAAATCATTTTCAATAAAATGTATATGGGACCACCTTTGAAATATGTTTTACCAAACAAAAAAGAATCATCAAAATCGGTTCACAATGGACGGAGTTATCATACATACAAAAAAATTACACATACAGTCGAATTGAGAACCTCCTTCTTTTTTTGAAGTCAGTTGAAGGAACGTCCACCTGAGCCCTATCGTTTGCTTCTTGCTGTACCTCTGGTCAGATATTCTCATGAATGTAAGATAACCGACCTCACATACCCTAGTGTTGCCCTAGTGTCAGAGTTGTTGAGCCGCCCAAACATCGTGAATGCTTCATCTGCTGTTCTTTCTAAATCTATGATCATAAATATGAGAGGTGCCGCCATGTTAAGAAAAAAAAATTAACTTATTTCTGACACTGGCAACCATTGCAAAATATTTAATTTTCGACATTATTTCACAGAAGTTCCTATAATAAGATAAACTAATATTACTGAATATTATATACAACTTTAATAGAACCTGTAAGCATCTCAATATTAACTTAGCTCGTTCGATACTTGCCCAATTCTCTCAGCAACCGCAGCATTCAAATCAAACGGGATCGTAAATGTTAAAATGAGATCCAATACAGCTCAGACCAGTGGGAATAGAGAGCTGTTCCCGCGAAGTCGGGAACTTCGGAGTTTCTGGGAATTCTGGGAACGATAAACAGGATAATATGTATATCTGTTTTAGAAGTTATGAGCAAGTCGTGATACCCGTGATCACGGAGCCGAAACGTGGACACTCACGGCGCGACTGATCCACAAATTTAAAGTCGCTCAGCGGGCTATGGAAAGGGCTATGCTCGGAGTCTCTCTGATGGACCGCATTCGGAACGAAGTGATCCGTCAGAGAACCAAAGTGACCGACATAGCTCACGGTATTAGCAAACTGAAGTGGCAGTGGGCCGGTCATATTTGACGAAGGACTGGAGCAGACGAGTTCTCGAGTAGAGACCACGCCTAGGCAAACGTAGTGTAGGACGTCCCCCGCCGTGAATGGATGCGGAGAGCAGACGACCGAATCGAGTGGCGCACTCTGGGAGAGGCATATGTCCAGCAGTGGACTGCCGCAGGCTGTACATGATGAGCAAACCGTGATCGTCAAAACATATCTATATTGCTTGTAGTTGTGTTTAGGAATAAATCTGAATCTATATTTTTTAAATTATATCCAGTTTTATTTTATTAAAAGCTTTTATTTAACTTGCAATGTTTGTATGTATGTATGTATGTATGTATGTATGTTCGGGTCAAATCTTGCAAGCTGAATTAGAAGCACTTCCTCTTATCCTAGGGAGTTGAAATTTTGTACGTTGGTTCAGTTCCGATGACAATGCGTTTTTCTGGTACTATCGAGCTGGTCTGATGCTGGAGTCAGGAGGAATAAAGAGAAACTCTTCAATAGGCCCCTCGAATTCGGGCTCATCTCAAAATCAGAATACCAGGCTGACATAAGTGCAAGGGAGCGTGCTATATCGTTTCTATATATCGTATCGTAGCGCAGGTTGATTCCTAACAAACTACTTAAAATCATTTGAAGTACCAGGTTAGCAGAAACAGAAGTAGTTTTGATTTAGCTCACATGACATATTACGCGCGGTTTATTCTACTAATGAGAACGCGTAGCTTCTGTCACTTCTATTTTTTAAATCTAAATAGATTCATTAACTTTAGACTTTAGTTGAAGTGTTTTAGATTCAAAATGCTATTTGTCTCTTTTTGGCCCAAGGGAATGAAAGAGTAACCACATAATCAAAACAAGTCGTGATTGTGCATTATATCAGTACCTAGTCTGTGCAAAGTCTGTGATTATATCCTCTGTGTAAATGCTGAATGTCATGCATAAATGCCAAAAATACAACTAAAAAGCGTGTGTTTATGTTAGTTTGGCAATGGTTTTCTAAATAAATTTAAGACAAGATAGTGTCACTCAATTGAGGCTGGACAAGGCAGCGTATGCAATAATCATCGGCTGCAGAAGTCCACTGTTGGACATGAGTCTCCCTGTTATGGCGCGCCCACACATGCACGGTGATAGGGCCGAGCCACTTGCATCCAGTGACTACTCGCGAGCTTAACTAGGTCATCGGTCCTGGTCTGATGCTGGAGCCAGGAGAAATAAAGAAGAACTTTTCAATGGTCCCTCAAATACGGGCTCATCTTAATTCCAGAATACCACGTTGACATAAGTGCACCGGAGCGTGCAATATCGTTTTTGTAGCGCAGGTTAATTTCCTACCAAACTATTGAAAAATCATTTGAACTACCAGGTTATCAGAAACAGAAGAAGTTAATGACATATTCCGCGCGGGTTTGAGTAAAACTTATATTTTGAAATGAGAACGCTCAACTTCTGTCACTTCTGTTTTTAGGGTTCCGCAGTAAAACTACGAACCCTTTTAATTTCGCTCTGTTAGTCGGTCCGTCTGTTTGTCCGCGGCTTTGCTTAGAGAGGTGGCCTTACTACTAGAAAGGTGTAATTTAGTACGGGTATACATATTAATCACGCCGACGAAGTAGTAGAATAAAATCTTGCAAAACATATTTTAAGGGTGGCTCCCATACACGTAACTTGGGAATAATATATATAGTTTTTCTAATACTTGTGCTCAGAAAGTGATACGTTTTGTAGCTGTTTGGCGTGCTAAAAGTTCGTGATTTCAGAAGCTTGTCTTAAAAACGCAAGGCAAACGTGCGTTTTTCTTATTAACTAGTTATAAAGCCAAAAGCACTAGTACTTTTTTTTCTTATTAACTGAAGGAATGTTTTTCATTCAAAAATCAATACTAGTATTTTTGCCGAGTCACTGGGCAGTATTTGCAACACACTCTTGGCAACAATCTCAATAATAGACTACCAGGTTGACATAAGTGTCAGAGAGCGTGTAAGACAACTGTTCCGCACTAACCTCCGAAAAAAGATCGGGGTCTGTTTAATTAGATACTTTTTGCTGCATTCACATGCTCCAAGAGGATTGGCTTCAGTTCGAGTGTTTTTGAAAAAAGAACGCGGGCCTTCGCTTTTTAAATATACATATTTAAATTCGAATGTTGATAATGATTTCATTTAATTTTATGGAGATGACAGAGACCTTATGCCAAGGTATTATATATCTATTTTTCTCTCTTTGAAGTTGTAGTTAGACTCCATCTTAGGTATGAGGTCCTGGTACTTTCGTCTTCATATCAACCGATGTTAAGTGATTAAAGTCAACAAATGGAAGCGTTCTCACCTAGAAACGTTACTTAGGTTGCTATCTATGCTTTCTGTGCTAACCGGAACACAATCATCTTCATCATAATTTTACTATTGTTATATTTTTCGCAAATGTATTATTAAAAAATGACGTTCGAAACTAGTTTCGCGTTTCCCCCCGTATATCTTTTAAACTATTGCTTTTAAAAATCTGAATACTTCACAATAGTATGTACACTGAACTTAAAAGAAAAACTATCAAGACTAAGCTGTAGTGCTATTCCATAAGAAACATTTTTTTCTCATTTCTCATTACGAAAGTCATTTTCGTTTCATAAAACTTTTCACAAAAAAATTTTACCGATGCGGTACTGACAATCAAGTCCGCGTGATGCTCGATGAGATGTCAAATAGGAAGTAAAATGAGACAGTGGTGGTTCCATGCCCTTGCAATCTAAATCGATCTCATCGACTAATGTTTTACTAATAAAATACGACGAAATAATTATTAAATACTATGAGAATATGTATTTTTCGATCAATTTCACGGTTTCGCGTTTCTAAACTAACGAAAACTATGAAACCTGCAAAATTATTGCAAGGCCGGCTGCACCGAAAATTGTCTTCGCCCACATACATAGAAGATATAAAAAGTCATAATAACAGAAAGTAAACAAAAAGTCAATTGGAATTGGATTGCAAAAACGCTTCGATATTACTAAATGCTGAATTAAATTAAATATAAAACAGTATTCAAATGAAGTAGTGGTTTCATCAATAATATATTCATATAGAATAAGTCGGATGTCCTTGCCCCTTGCCGCAGACTGATGGTACGCTTTTAGATATGTTGGAGACCAAACCAGACTTGGCTAGGGAAGTATCCAAGATTGTTACTAGAGTATAGTGTTTTTTGTGTGCTTAACAAGTTCAAGTTCTGCATTTTTCATTAGAATATTTAATTTAAACTAAAACTAGAACATTACTCAGTATATACTTTATTATTACATTACATTTCAGGATACTGAGGATGTACATGATCATTTCTCTACGACAAAAGTCATAAATTTCTTCTTCACATCAGACTATCAAGTTGAAACAGGCACTATTGAGGTACTACTAAAGAATTTGAGATGAGTCGAACGCCGGGGACCGCAGTTGATCAGTGATTAAGAATTTCCTGAGTGTAATATGTGAAGAACTAGGACCATATTTTCTCGGAAAATATTTCCAGCAGGCTGCCGAGAGACACATTATGATGTTGCAGATTACGCTGGCCATGGAGAAGCGATGAAGGCTGTACCTGAAACTGTACCCAAACAAATATCTGTTGTATTAAGTTGTTATTTATTATTGACAAATAAATATATTTTTTTGATTTCTTCATTCAATGACCACTGATAGTAAATCAGTTGATTATTTATTATCAGCTGTATACTACTGTACTTGTGTGTCTCTCATTGACCACCACGTCAGAGTTATCCCAACCCCTGATTTGATATAATCACCACGATAGGAAGCGATAAATATGTACTAAATAACTGTGCTATTTGGTCTTTGATATATACATAACATTTCTTTGAAAAATAAAAAACTTTTGTGTTCTCTTGTTATAAGATACTAACAGTACATATTTCTTAAGTAAAATAAAGTAAAGGACCGCGTTTCGGCACTGACAACACGCACTGATTATAGACTTTGTCTTTAGACGCTTAGGTATTTTGGACGGGAAGATATGCCGTAGCTTCCCGAAAGCTGCCCAGCCGAGTCGGATTCTTCGGTTGATCTCTTTGTCATATTCATCTATAACTTCGATTGTACTGTTTATATATATATAGGTACTTTATTATTATTTGTACTTATATAACCGATATAATAATAATAATAATGTTTTATGCATAAAATATATACATATATTTCGGTAGTCATAAATATCTTTCATTTGTTCAAAAACATTGTATTACATATTAACTTATATTATTTTGGACAACGCTTGATTGCCTCTACTAGCGTTCAATTCCTTTGAATTCGCCGTAGTTAAGCAAAAATAGAGACGGTTGTCATGACTACCACCGCGTGAGAACTACTGCGTCAGTATTGCGTGGTGAAAACTTTTGACATTTTTACAGGCGTTGACGTTTGAACTACGATTCCATAACGTGTTTTGCCGTCATTTTGATGCTCATCTCGAAAGTCATCGGTGAAAACTAATGTCAAAATACTCGGTTACTCCAACCTTGGTGAAAACCTTGGTGAGAACTTAATGACATATCAATGACTAGTTTTTCTTGATATTTATAAGGTTTGAGTCGTGGTTTGTGTATAAAATTGAAAATAACAGTGCTTCTAATAGTTTTTACATAGTAGGTAGTGTAAAATAAAGTGTAAATATTGTGTATATTGTGTATGTATATATTCCGTAAATGAAAACTTTGGTGACAATTTTGTATGAGAAGGCTTTGAAAAGGTTTTAGCTTTAAATTTAATTGTAAATTTAGTGCAAGTCGGATTCTTAATAACAATGTTTTTAATGTTTTTTTACATATAATACTGTAAGAGATGGCTCAATCTGCGATGTTACTCGTACTCATGAGTTGGACATTGCCGCTACTTTACAAAAAGCTCAAAGCTTTTAAAGACGCTTGTTTTCTCGGGGTGGAGAATGTACATAAAAACGTCGTCAGAAACTATATAACGTCTCTTTACACTCTATAGGTTACATTGCGCGTGCTAAATTTCATCAAGATCGGCCAAGTCGTGAAAAAGCAACAAACAGAAAAACTTACTATAAGTATTTAAAATATTTGTATCAATATTTGATAACAAGATCCGTTGATTTTTATTACCTGTGTACATGATGGATTTACACTTGGCCTTCATCTCACATGATGGTAAGACGATAAGGTGGTAAGCGTGCGCACTCAGTACATAAGCTAATGAGGCGCTAGTTTGCTCATGTGACGCTAGCTCTGCTACCTTTCATACCGGAACACAACAATGCTGTTTGGCGTTAGACTTAGATAGCAGGCTACCCAGGCGGACAAAAAACAAGTCAGACACCACACTTGGAATCGAATCCGGGACCTCTGGATTGTGAGTCCAAGATATAGACGTTAGGCCACGGAGGAGATTAAAATCTAATATACTAAGTTACGGTTTTGTTGGTATTATTTAATAAGTTTATCCTTTATTTTCAGGGGACTCTGGTTATTCTCAGCGGCAGTATGGTTCACTGTAACAAGATGTTACAATTGTTACACATCATTTAAACGAGTGTTTAACTGTATTCTTTTTTAAACTACCGAGAGCACGTTAGAACGTGGTCCTCAACTCGCGACACTGTATTTGTTACGCGCCTGAAATGGCAGATTGTATAGTAAACGAGCCAAAGGAAGAAGTAACCGTTTTATTTACACATTCCGTAATAAAAGTTTATAAATGCTACTGCAAGAACTACAGTACAGAGACATACACTATTGGGGAACGATAGCAAAAGCCATAGTAGCTCGTCAGGAGCTCGCTAGGACAGAGCGTCAGTTTTTAAACGATCGAGGTCTGGGTTCCATCCTGGCTCATACGAGTACAGATAAGTTCCAATTTGTTAATTGGAATTTATGTACGAATAATAAAAATCATTACCATTTGCTTTTCGGTGAAGGAAAACATCGTGAGGAAACCTGCACACTCCTGAGAAGAAATTAAAAGGTGTGTGTGAAATCTACCAATCCACACTGGGCCCGCGTGGTGAACTATGGCTCATACACTCTCTGTAGCCTGAGCTGAGCCTGAGCCCCTGCTGTGGGGACATAACGTTGATGAAAGGAACGATTTAGTTGCATTCGCGTTCATCATTATCAGCTATGTGTCCTTGAGCCGATCTCTTATCTGACTTTAATGTGGATAATGAAAGTAGAAATGCTCACTTTTTAAGGAATTATTTAACGTAAGAAACAATTACTGTTTCTTGTAACTTGTAACAAGAAATGTAGATTTTTTAAACGAATTTAGAAATGTTATGTATATATCAAAGACCAAATATCACAGTTATTTAGTACGTATGTACCGCTTCCTATCGTGGTGATTATGTCAAATCAGGGGTTGGGATAACTCTGACGTGGTGGTCAATGAGAGCCACTCGAGTACAACAGTGGACAGCTGATAATAAATAAGATCAACTGATTTACTATAAGTGGTCATTGAATGAAGAAATAAAGAAAATATATTTGTCAATAAAGAACAACAACTAATAACAACTTAATAAAACAGATATTTGTTTGGGTACAGTTTCAGGTACAGCCTTCATCGCTTCTCCATGTATATCTCGGCAGCCTGCTGGAAACATTTTTCTAGTAGGTATGGTCTCCTGAAATAGAGAGAAATTAATGAAAAAATGTATTCTGCGTATTTTCATTCTTAATGTTCCAGTTTCGGATGTTCAGTTATCAGCCCGTGTCTCTTCACTGCTGAAGATAGGCCTCTCCCAACGTGCGCCTCTCCTTCCGGTCTTCCGTCGTCTTCATCCACTCGCTTCCCGCTATCCTCTTGAGGTCGACAGACCAGCGGGCTGGAGGCCGTCCCACCCCGCGTCTCCCGGTCCGCGGTCTCCACTCGAGAATCTTTTTGCTCCATCGCTTGTCTGTTCGTCGACAAATGTGGCCTGCCCATTGCTACTTCAGCTTGCTTATTCGAGTAGCTATGTCGGTCACCTTTGTACGTAGGTGGATTTCATCATTCCTGACTTTGTCGCGCAAGGATATTCCAAGCATAGCCCTCTCCATCGCTCGCTGTGCAACTTTGAAGCTGTGAACAAGCCCCAATGTGAGCGTCCGTGTCTCTGTTGCATAAGTCATGACCGGGAGAACGCATTGGTTATACACCTTGGTCTTAAGGCATTGCGGTATACTGGACTTGAGGATATGGTGGAGTTTTTCAAACGCAGCCCAACCTAGCTGGATTCCGCGGTCTGCTCCTTTACTGAAGTTTTGCCTACCAACCTGGACAGACTGGCCGAGATAGACATAGCTCTCCACATATTCCAAAATCGTGCTTTCAACAATGACAGGTGTGGCATCTACGTGTTCATTGTGCATAACCTTTGTCTTGTCCATGTTCATGCGCAGACCCACTCGCTGGGAAGCTTCGTTAGGACTGCACTATTAATACCTTTAAAGGAAATAAATAACCCTTATAAGATCACTCGTTGTCCGTCTGACTCTCTGTCAGACCCTTTTCCCCAGGAACTCATGTAGGCATCAAGTTGAAATTAATATAAAATACTCAAGTCTGATTTCAATAACCGATGGAGAGTATACCGGGAAGCGTGTACTGGGCCGTCCCTCTACTAGATGGGCCGAAGACCTAGTTAAATTTGTGGGGAGTCATTGGATGCAAGTGGCTCAGTACCGGTCAATGTAGCGTACCATGGAGGAGGCCTATGCCCAGCAGTGGACGTTTCTCTCGAGTCTGCAATCTATTAGAGCTGTGAAAAAATTACACTACTAGGTCAACGCAATAAACACATTTTGATGTTTAAGCAGCATTTTTTGACTATTTCTTTTGCCAAGCAAGGGAATCTAAACCTATAGGGTACTTCCCGTTGACCTAGAATCCTATCAAATTTGTCAAGAAGCAAGACCTTACCGCACAAGTATGGTAATTAATCAAACAAGAATGGAAAAAAACATAACAACTTCTAACTGCGACCACCAATCCGTCTGCTAAGGATTGTAATTTAGGCAAATCAACTCACAGGAAGTGTGACATGACGACCTATGAGGGAGGCTCATGTCCAGCTTTTTAAATTAGTGGCAAATTCTTCATATTCTGTACGGAACCTTCGGTGAGCGAGTCAGTCTCATGCATGGACTTGGCTTAAGTTGCGAAAATACAGCCGTTTTAAAAAGTATATCGTAACTTCCAAACGCACAAAAACACAATACTCTGAACCTTGCTGTACCAATCTTGGAGAACCCTTTAGACAAGTCTGGCTTCGTCTCCAATAAGTCTAAAATCTAGCTGAATCTTTAGCTGAATCGTCCCTGATGATATTCCTTCAATTCTGACATCATTCGACTTATTCTATGCGAATATTATAAAAAATGTCTACTTCATTTTAACATTGTCAAATAATGTTTTTTATTAATTAATATAGAAGTAATTTAGTTAAATATTTAGTAATATAATATTTAGTGTATAATATCCAAGAATTAGATTCAATTTCTTTTTCATTTTTATGATTTATGACCACAGATTACTTAGAACACAATTATGTCAGTTTTATATCGTCTATGAATGCGGGCAAAGATAGTTCGCTGTAGAGCCTTGGTATATGATATTTTTGCAGGTTTTATAGATTTTCGTAGTTAAAAACGTTAAACCAACGCGGAACCATAAAAATTGTTCAATAAAATACACATTTCATTATTGTTTACTAGTTATGATGTTGTATTTTGATTCTAAAACCTAAGTCGATGATATAGATTTAGATTGTATGGTCATGGTACATCACTACTCATCTCATATCCTTTCTGACATCTCATTACTCTTCACTCGGACTTGTATTTCGGTATAGCATCGCAAATTTCATTTTATGAAAACTGTTGTGATGCGAAAACTATGACACTTAACATTATAGTTATAGAACGGACAAAGCAAACTAAATTATGATCTCAAACTTATTACCGATTGGTAATAAGTGACTCACTCAGTCTCACGTCACGTCACGCGGCCATACAAGACATTTAACGTACCACTGACTTTCGAGATCAAAGTTTTTATATGAAAAGTTTTCCAATGCCCGCTCTATAACCTATTACTACGTATATTTAAATCTCTCTGTGTGAAAATAACCTTTACATGAAGATTTTGAATGAAGTGTGATAGGTTTACACTCGGCCTTCATCTCACCTGATGGTAAGTGACGATAAGGCCGTTGGATGGTAAGTGTGCGCACCTAGAAGCCTCAACCTAATGAGTAGCTGGCTATGCTACTTTTCATACCGGAACAAAGCTATTAACACTGCTATTTGGCAGCAGACTTAGGTAACATGGACTCAGAAAATGCCCTACTGGGAATCAAACCCGGGACCTCAAGATCGTGAATGGTGGCAACGGAGGTGGATATTTTTTGATTTGCATGTGGCTTAGCGTTTAAATATGTCTTATATACAATTTTTCGAGAGCTTTTATTAGTCTCCTTGGCTAAACAGACATTTTTACTATTAAATCAGACTAAAACCAGTCAATCAAGTTTAAAACACTTACTAAACCAATCAAAACGATATTACATCAAGTTTTCACCAAGAATATTTAATTTAACATAAGATTTCACCGATGACTTTCGAGATTAGTAGCAAAATATCGTAAAACACGGTATGGAATCGCATTTCAAACGTCAACGCCTGTAAAAATGTCAAAGTTTTCACTCATTTGAGTTTTCACAAAAGTTTTCACCGACATAGTTTTCACTTGCGTATGGAATCGCAAATTTCATTCTCACCAAGTGAGACATCGATGAGAACCAACTTTTACCTTATAGAATAGCACTACTGGCTTTGCAGGTGAATGGGTAATAGTCGACCAAATTATAAAATAGACTTCGAGGTGCCATAATGAAAGTTCCGTACAAATTCCAATCAAAATTACTTTACATCGTCCTGGGTGGGCCTAACTTGCACTTCAATGCTTTTTAAAATTGAAATAGATTCAGTAACTTAACTAGACTTTTTTAGTCTTAAGAAACACGTCGATAACTAAAAAATAAAAAATAAATTAATATAAAAAAAATTTCATAAAGAAGCTTTTATTTAAATGCTCTAAAAAGAAGAAAATAAACTCTAAATTAAATCAAACCCATCAATTGATTACATTGAACAATTTATATGTTATAAAAGCTTGTCGCGTGATTTACTAGTGTAGATGTATGTAGATTTATCTATTTTATACAATACATACTTTTTCTCTAGATAATTCTTTACATAATTCTTGTATTCTAGTTCATCGACACATAGGCCTCCTTCATGGTACGCCACATCGACATCAATACAATTAAAATCACGCGACAAGTTTTTATAGCATATAAATTGTTCAATGTAATCAATTGATGGGTTTGATTTAATTTAGAGTTTATTTTCTTCTTTTTAGAGCATTTAAATAAAAGCTTCTTTATGAAATTTTTTTATATTAATTTTTTTTTTAATTTCCTACTCAACTGATTTTAATATTTGCATACATTTATAACACGAGTTTATTTCTTATAGTCACCGTGCCCGCCAAGGTAAGTGATCGCATCATGACGTTAGTTTGCAGGTGGACGCTGTTGACTATCCTATGGGATTTTTCCCTAAGTATCCTTCTATGTCCACCGCTGGAACACGTGAGAATATTATTTTCTAAAGCCGATACCACATGGCGCTAACATATTTCATTTGAAAATGTGTAGACGCATCGACAAAACAAATAAAATATGTCACGATACACTTGGTACGAAACTGGCTAATTATTTTTAAACACGTACGAACTGCGAATGTGAAGTTTAGCAAGGCTATTCTTTAAGCCAAACTTCACTTCACTACCCACATTGAAATAGGGCTAACGCTTCATTCGAGATTTCACCGATTAAGAATAACAAATAACAAACATTTAAAAATAGCTGAATTTATCCAGATTAAAATTAGCAAATGATGGTTTCTATTCATTAATATCGGTTCACCCGTTTAGCCGTGAAAGGGCAACGAATGACAAACAAATTTACTTTATCATTCCTAATATTAGCGATAAAAACTCAGTTACTTTGTCTTTACAGAATACCACTTTTAATGCAGTTTATCTGCAATGACACAACAACTTCTAGGTTTATTTTGATAGATACGAGTATATTAGAATTAATCGATTTGTAGTCCGTCTGAATACATCGCGACATTTTCTTTAATTTCAGATACGTTACGTATATTAATGAAACATACAGTTACCTTAAATGATTCCCAAGTGCACTAGTCTCATTATATCATCATAATTGTATTTATTTAGAAACTAACAACTAAAATTGGAGACGTCAGCGGCTTCTAATGTCCCACAGGAATCATTAGAGTCTGGGAACTTTCTAGAACTCTCGTCAGTCGAATGGAATGGAGCGCGGAGTGCCTGCCCGCGCGACTCATAATATTTTTAGTGCCGACTGTACACAGAAACTTATACAGGGCAATAAAGCGATCCCTGAGGGCCACAGGTACGGCAGAAGTTGCCTGGAAGAGTTTCTGGGATTAATTACTACAGGCATAGTCTGAACAATAGCTCAGTACAGTCAGTCAGATAATATAATAATTCAAAACAATGACAGAAATGAACACAAATAATTATAACATAATATTTAAAGCGCGGAAAGAGACTACTAGGGGACTAACTTCGTAGATGAGCTCTGGTGTTTTCCTAGGGGATCCCAGGGCTCTTCGACTTGAGCGGAGAATGACCACCGAAGGGGTTTTAGTGAATAAAAATTTCACATAACCCGGCTTCTCTCCTAAGGAGTCGGGTATCTTCAGAAGATTTCGCACTAAAAAAGTGACTAACTTCGCACGGCCAAGTCGAATAATTACAGTAGTTTACAAGTTTCTACTAAAATCGGTGAATTTTTTAAATAAAAATTCGTTCATCCCATTGTCTCACACCCTTACGAGTGAAATATGTTCTTATAAATAAAATAGGACTACCGTAAAAAACCTTAAAATACTTCATAAATCCGTACCAATATTATAAATGCGAAAAAAGGTATTTGTTTTTCCTTTCTTTCCGTCGAGAAGGAAGGTCAGAAAGACTTGCTTTTAGGTATAGGGACAGTTGAAGACCGTTAAAGGACATAAGCTACTTTTTATGCCGATTAAACGAGTAGTTTCCGGTGAAGAATTTATGATGTCCAAAAAGACGAAGTCGCGGAAAAAAGCTAGTCTTTTTATAAATATGATAAACAACAAAAAACCTTTTTGGAAGCACAATACGCACCATTTTCTCCCAAACAGAAATTCATATACAGGTTGTGTGTTTTTATTGTTAAAGCTAACAGCGTCAGTTCAGCCCAAACCCTAGTGTTAGTTTGGACCACATTTTTTCCCGACATAGTGCCTAAATGATACTGCCTACGGCTTTTTCGTTTTAACGAGTTAACGTTAAAAGCTTAGCGGTTTCAAACGAGTTTCGGCCCAACACAATTTTCGAGTGCTCTTTGTTTGGAACTTTCTCTTCAGAATTTTTATAACGGGCGTTATTTTTGTGCAATACGATCCCTTTTCAACTTAACATTAAATTATAGGGAAAAAACAGACTATATACTATTTCCCGGATCCGAATAACAATAAAAGCAAAAAGCGATAAGGACATACTACATACTAAGTACCTGCATTTTTATTTTTTAAACAAAACTGGAAGTTTACGAAAAATATTGAAATTGGGAATTGACGCAATACATTTAACAACTTAAGAAGAAGCTTACTCTAACATTCAAAGTTATGTAAAGGTCTGCTTGATAGATATTTATTAATTAACCTTCATTTTTATGCTGCATCACCTCTCCCCGCAAGAAAGTGACCCGCTCAAGGGTCGGAACTACGGCGCGCGCGAATTCACGCACAAATATTCGTGTATATGTCACCGTATGATTGTGAACACTATTAATTCATAATCTATCGCACGAAATTGTAAACTGTCGAAATATTGTGAACGGTACCATACTACTTAAAATGCAATGCTTTAATATTCGATAGTTTATAATCTATCTACGGGAAACCGTTAAATTGTAAACGGGCATCAAAATTGCATACGACGGAACGCACCTTGCGCGCTGATTAGTGGAACGCCATGAGCCCGCACGCACATTTCTGCACACCGCCATTTTGTTTTGCTATTATTTTACTATTTTGTATGTTAGTCGCCGAAGTCAGACCTTTTTGTTATTTTACATCGCTTTCATATTGGAAATAACAAAAATTTATAAAGTTACCTACAATATGTTGTGTTATTAATTTGTTTCCAAACTTTATGGATACAGAGCGAACGGTGAACTACCGCCAAGACCGACCAATCAGGGACGGTTCACAATTTCATGGTTGATTAAATCGGTCAGATTGTGAACCCTGTCGGTAAATGCATTGTCATTCACATTTTCACGGTGTTGCCGTGGATAGAGTATACACTATCAAAAATAAATGCGGTAAATTGTGAGCAGAATTGAATGTTCACCATTTTTCGACAGTTTACAATTTCGCTAGATAAATTATAAACTAACGGTGTTCACAATCATACGGTGACATATACAAACGTCATCCGTTCGATTTATGGGAATAGAAACCGATATCACGACATTTGTTCGAAGTGTCCGCCCTGTGACATGGTAATGCAAGGAAAACGAGTTAAAGCCTTTGGCTTTATATCAATATACAGCTTACAACGTCACGACATAAAGAAATTTCCCAACGATTGTTTATTTAACCTCATGACAATAACTGCAAACGTGATGATTTCGTCTTATTATAAACTGATGTGAAATGAAATTCAAATAAACTAAAAAACGTATTGTTGGTCCACCCTGTACATAAACTATTCATTATTTCGAAGCAATACATCTTTATTCTGAGCGTTCGATAGCAAAAAGAAAAGTTGAGCATGGAGCGTCTACCAATAAATAATACTGCGGGGTGTCGGCTGCAATACATAAATTGGAAGGACTTTTGACAGCAGATCGGATAAGGCAGGCGAGGGGGGAGGCGGGACAAATAGGGCTGGTAACTTTTGAAGGTACGTAAACGAAATTGCAAAATACAGCCGAAGAAAGACAAAAGTACACGATGAAACCTGACGTGTTATACTGGCTAGTACTAAAATTATTTGAACTGTAAATCCCTTCAGAATTTATCATTTTTTGACGACGCCCCACAAACCACTCCCCCAATGGAAGCCCTGCACATATCAATCACTAGCAAGTTCTTAGCCAAATTTAGCTGCAAAACTAAATAGAAACACATTTTAATAAAAAAATTATTCATCGTAATTCCTTTTTAACCAACTAGGTTATTAGCTAAGCCATTTCAATTATATTTACTTTTAAGGGTATTGTTTACGGTGTACCGTGTAAACTTAGCCACGGTTGTCAATGGCAACCCTAGAACAAGGGGGTCCTTTCTGGCGTTTTTATCGAGATTATAATCGGCTTTGGACCGAGGGTGTGTCCAGACTAGTGACATTGTCCTGCACAGTTGGACGTTGCGATTCCTCCATATTCCGTTAATATGAAACGAAGCGTGGGGTATTAGTGCGACCCATGTGTGGCTGATGTTTTGACAAGATTGTCTGTTTTGTTTCTTGTAAGAGGAAGTCCGACCAACGTGACACTTTTTGTTTTGGAGGATACGTGGCGCACACTTTCGTTCTTTTTTAATTTTTCCTCCTTTATAGAATAATCCCCAAAATCAAGCCGGACTTTTTGTAGTCATTACTGGTTTACGCTTTATCGATACATTATGAATTTATGGTTCGATTATGTGTGGTCATTATAAATTGAAACGCCTAAAGTCACTTTGAACTGTTGGTGTTTGCTTTTGCTTAAAAGTGGGAAAAAACTATTTAATGGAAATTGGAGTCTAGAAATTTATTGTTAAAGTTCTTATTTTCTAGATAATTATTTGTTTAAGTCCGTATTCAAACCCTTATACTTTTATGATTATAGTGATAGCCCAGATATAAAAGAGGTACGAGTTCGAGAAAACGATTTTCTTCATCTGAAAATTCTAAGCCATCTTTATAATGTCGTGGTGGAGCTACTGTTAAAGAATTTCATACAATGGTTGCCAGTCTATTGTGGGATAATTTCTGTAGTTCACGCGGACAAAGTCGAGGGTATAGTCTAGTATACCATAGATTGTCACAACTGTTGTCTTCTTCTCATCTTATTTTGTTGGTTGTAAAGTCGATGACCGACCTCACAAAACCTAGTTGTCAGAGTTGTTGAGCCGCCATAGGCTCATGTAGCTACTACCTGTCGCTACCTACCACCGACCTAATCAGGTGATTCAGCCTGCAATGTCCTAACCAAACTAGGGAAGTCTCACAAAGTGCTTATTGACAATGTCCCCACCGGGATTCGAACCCGGGACCTGTGCTTGTATTGCGCATCAGCGTCTAAACCTCAGACAACTGCGTCACGGAGGCCGTTTGTAAAATGCGGCAACTGTTGTAAAATACAAGAAAACATCTATAAAGAAAACATGTTGTTTTAGATTTCAATATGCCTAAGTTCAAACAGCTCCGCCCCCCAAAACCTGCATATTATAGCATACTTTCCTTACAAACAGAAGCCAGGGAGCCGCGATAAAGCTCCGAAAACACTCCCGTCGTCCCCTGAGTGACAGTTCCATTGTCACACGAAATCCATCGGCCTATCGTCTTTACCGTGTGACGTCATTGTTGTGTTCAAATAATAATGCAGATGACACGTTTTTAATAATGTCTGCAGCTCACGCAAAATGGCGGAGTTGTTTGAGTGAAGTTTAAATTTAAATAACTTTGGGAGATGAAATTATGTGATGTTCAAATGTATGCTACACATTTGAACATCACATAATTTTGAATTAGATTACCAGTACGCTAATGTAGTAAAAACCTAAATTATTATAATTATATTTGCATTTTGAGAAATAGTGAGCTAACTTAAGTCCATTATATCTTAAATAAGAGATAATTGAAAAATATCATAATAACTTCGTCTGTGATTCTATCCGTCACATCTGATTTGCACCTTGGCCTAGCGGCTAAACGCTGAATAGTTAAATCTGTTTGTCAGTCTGTTTATATTTCTGTCTAATATCTATTATAATAATCACAATTTGAAAATTTTCTTTCTCTTACTTTCTCTCTCTCTCTCTCTCTCTCTAATCGTACTTCTCGTTCGTGATCGTGGTACACGGTCGTGATCATTAATTAATTAAACACAAAAACATGTTACAATAAATAGATTAAAATTAGACAAAGACCACACTAATTGTTAGAACAAAATTATATCTTAACGAATAAATGAAAGACAATACACGAAGCTGTACACTGCACAAAGGCAAAACCAAGAAAGTGAAAATCTCTCCCCGTTTAAAAGTCAGTTGAAAATGACCGATGTGACGTCGTAATAAGTGTAGAAAGATTAGGAAATATTCGAACTATGCTAGAATCAGTACTAAAGTGCCTAGAACATCTATTAGCTATAAGAAGAATAGGCTTTATTTGTTCACTCCATACACGTAAGTGATGTGCAATATTAGCTCACCTTATATAGAGAAAGTAAATAAACGTAGAACTGGGTCTACGGCACCATTAATATTCCCGCGACCAGGCCCGGAGCTAGGATCTAAATTGGGGGCGCCAAAAGTTTATACTAACAACTAATGAAGTTCTGCAAAGGTTGGACTGAACGACTCGCGATTTGCATCCTGTTTTTTCTCGGAGAACACCTCAACAACAAACATCATATTTGTTTTGACTCGACTGCGCCAGAACGTGGGTTTTGTTTTCGAGTTCGTATATTTCTTTAGCACGCTCTGTAGCTGAAACGGTTTGATGGATTTTAGCTTGGTTAGGTTAGGTATTCTTGTGACATTGACATTAAATATATCAAAATAATAAAAAATGTTGGTGCCAAATTAGGTCTTCAAAAAATTTCCCCCTTAAAACCTATCGAAGGGTATCAAAGTAAAAGGTTTTATAAATGGCTTACCAAAAAATTGAACATGATTAAAAGTACTTTTACGCAGTCGGTTTAAAAAAAATTGGTACCTTTTTGTATATATGTAATAACATATTTAACTCCTCATAGAAAGCTCCTTCACCGTGGCGGTCTAGGGAGGCTCATGTCCAGCAGTGGACTAATGAAGCTGTTAATAAATATACTATTTTTAAACGTTCCAAAAGTTTTAAATAACGGTTAGTACCCATTAGCTAGCACATTCTGATTATACACGCATCATTCTTTAACCCTGGAACACTTAGCTTTGTCGAATCGACGACGCGAATTCGACAAAAGTGTCGTAAATTTTGAGTGCGAGGTCGCACGCATTGCAGCTCCCGTAATCTCAACTGGTCCGTTGACCCCGCGGGCCTTATTAAAAAGGCTGATTATGTAATTAATATGTGATTGAATTAAATAAGAATGAGTAATAAAAAAGAATTTTTGTTAATTAATAATTATAATAAAAAAATTATGTTAAAGAAAGAAGTATTTTATTCAATGAAACATTATAGATCTACTTTTTTGAAAGCGTAATCGGAACGACGAAGGTTAGTAATAAGCGTAGAAAAATAAAGTTAGTGTTTTAGGATTATAATTAGTGCGTCTTACTGAATATAAAACCATCAATGTAATAAATGCAAAAGTGAGATTGTTTGTTAACATCGCCTCGAAAAATACATACGCTACTTTTTATCTACGTCCGTTTAGTAATTTCTAAACTCCACGAAGACGTTCGCGACCTACGAGACAGGCCGGACACTTCATAGAAATGTCGTGATATCGGTTCCTATTCTCATACATCGAATGGATGACGTTTGTATACACGTGCATGTGTGAGTGAGTAACCGTAGCGAGTAGAGTAGAGTAGCGATACTACCGACCCCTCAGCCGACCACTTTCTTTCGAAGTTAGGTGAGGTATCGCGGATCGGTGGGAGGCGATGAATGACCCTTATGTGTGACTACGTGACGATTCTGTTTAAGCATGGTACCAGAATAGAAGTGGGCCTTATCCTTGATCTCTTAATCCGGCCCTGTACAACCTTCCGAAGGTCGTCAGTTCAGATAACAAAGCAAGAAAACGCTTAGTAACGTTCCAATCCACGCATCAATTACTGAGTGGGGTTTGGTAGGAACCAATAGACTGGTAACAATATAGCGCGGATTATTTTGCAAATTGATTCAATTTGCGGAACACGGGTACGCTTTTAGTGTGCGCCGTTTAATATGTAGCTCTTTCAACTTTGTTTACAAAACGTGATCAAAGGTATTATATTTTATACACACGGGCTATTAGTTCACGGAGCTGCCTTGATACCAGCTTTAAAAAATGATATAATTCAACTCCTTGTTAAATCTCAAAGGGTAACTTGACTGCTCCAATCTGCCCCCGTCTGAAGCTGGGGCAGCTAGCGCGCGAAAAAATAGGAGGAGAACGCACTAATGTAGAGGAGAGCCCTGTCAGACTGTATTATGAAGGACAATAGTACAATGATATTGAAAAAAGCGCATCCGAAGTAGATCACCCAAGTCAGGGATCGACCTAGAGCATTCTGCCAACTAGTAACGAGGACAGCCAACTTCAAGTCATGGGAAGAGGCAAAGAAAAATAACAACGAACTCTCTCGGCTTCTGTAAACTGGCTACGCAACTAGACCTAAAAATAAAATGGGCGGGTACTGTAGGCACTACAATATCAGAAGAGATTAGCACCAATTCATGTTGCTAACATAGTACACTCGAGTGCAAAAATATGTATCCACTTTTGAACCATGTCACATTTACCTTTAATTGACATTTCCCTCAACACACTGCTTAGGAACAAGCAAGAGTGAATGTGACATGGTTCAAAAGTGGATAGATATTTTTGTACTGGAGTGTACCACGTACAGAACATACGTCCAGAAAGTGACCTGACCAACGACCAAAAATCATCCGTTCGATGTGTGGGAATAGGAACCGATATCACGGTATTTGTTTGAAGTGTCCAGCCTGTGCCGAGGCTTTATACATACGATTGACATATTCTTCTGCAATCAGACAGCCATATGCCAAGAAATTTACTCTAGCACTGATTATATCAAATATTCTATTGGAAATCTGCTTATAAGAAGCTCACGTTCATCAAGTCTTTTTTCCAGTTGTTTGTGAATAGTCTTATTCAGTTCTGTGAAAGAAAATCTGTATTGATATGTACACGAGGTCTTACTTTATCACTCCCTTACTCTACATGTGGTAATGGCATCTCTTGTCTTGTCTATAGAAAGCTTATTTCAGAAGACTCGACTAAAATATTTGAAAGAGGAAGCTTTTTTGCAGTTCCTCTAGTCACTAGGCAATACCTTTCAGTCTAGCTCCTATTGAATAATGTTATTTTAGAAAGACGCGTCATGGATTCAATATAGCAAAAGTGACGAGTCTACTAGACGTGAATTGAATTTTAGGCTGAATTCCAGAAAATGACAGTGACGAAGAAAGAAAATTCTGAAACGAAATTTAGGGCGTAGTTTTTGAAGATAGATAAAATCTGGTTGTGACTACGAATAAATAATAAGATTGTGATGCGGCTCAGAAGCCTCGAGATAATAAGGCGCTGGCTCTGCTACCACAATAGTGCTATTAACACGGCTGTTTATCAGTACATTTGGGTAACATGGTGGTAGCTAGTCAGATACACGGAGCAAAAGTCATCAACCAAAGATGTGTTTACATATATACAACTTATATACACTACTCCACCAAAAGAATTAGGCACATGGCAGGTGTAAGGTTTCGGCGCCCGCACCCCGTCTCAATACCCCGAGCTGTCCGTACTAGAGGTAACGAGGGGAGTTGAGGCGGGGTGCGGGCATTACTGTCATCTGCCTAATTGTTGTGGTGTATCTTTGTTAGCATTAAAAATACATACCGGCCACTCAGAAAAAATTGGGTTTTTAAAGGTTTTTAAATAAGAGATACTGGCCAGTTATAATCAATTTTGAAAATATGAATATTTAAAAGAAAAATAGGTACGTTCCAAATACAAAATTTCCGTACACATTTTAGCGAGCTAATTAAAATTATCGTGTTTCATTGAAAACGAGTTCAGGCGCATGAAACTGTGTATAGAAGCTGGTGGAGAGCAGTTCGAAAAATTTAATGAAAAATACTTTTTGGGGTAAAACTACCCGAGTGTCTCACGTAATGTGAAAACTACATTTACTGCCAACAGTCTAAGTCTAACGCAGCTCGACAAAGATCATCCCCGTATCTCCCAGAATCATAATACACGGATCCCCTCTCAGGTGACGTAATGACACCTAACGGGAGATAATAATATTTTGTAAACTTTAAGCCATCATGAAGTTTAAGCAAATTACGTGTAGACAAAGTTGAGCTTGTTTGTTTTAGGGACGCCGCGTGGCGGGATCGGTTCGGGGCCGATACCCTAAATCCTGAACTACAGGTCTCGCGGTGTGCCTCGACCCTAAACTTTGATAATTATTGATCTGAGGTGGCTGCGTGCTTTGATAAATCTTTGTCCGTTAAGGCGATCCACCTACATCAAAGTTTCATAATAAATTTCTATTGCCATAATCTTTTAAAATATAATTGCTAGATTTGTGTAGTAACTATCTAAAAATAGGACATCAGATTGTGATGCCGCGAAATGTGTATCATTAACATACCACTTCACATTGAATCACAATTTTCATTTTTAAACACTTTTTTTCGATTATCGTTCAAAGCGCCATCCATGAACCATTAGCTGCGTAACTGCTATTGTAGCTAACTATAAAGTTGTAAATTAATTATATTTATTTTGCGACACTATAATTTCGTCTCCTATTTTTAGGTAATTACTTATCAAAGCCAGCTATTCTATTTTAAAAGATTATGGCAACAGAAATTTAGTATGGAAGCATTAGGAGAGGGATAACGTTGATCTGCACGAGGTGTTAGAAACGTTCAATCACAATGTATATTTATTGTACGCTCGAGTACAAAAATATGTATCCACTTTTGAACCATGCCACTTTCATCTTTAATTGTCATTTCCTTCAACACACTACATAGGAACAAGCGCTAATGAATGTGACATGGTTCAAAAGTGGATACATATTTTTGTACTCGAGTGTACATCATAAAATCTTACAAATGAATGAACTCAAAATAACATAGTTTAAACATACAACAGGGTACAGTGTATGGGTAGAAGCACCCTTTACCTGATTGTCTTTCATCAACAGCCTATATACGTCCCTACTGCAGTCTCAGGGCTACTCTCCTACAGATAATGTATGAGACATAGTCCACCACGCGGGCCCAGTGCGGAAGAAAAGAAGGCATGTAAAAATTATTACCAATTTCTACATGTGACAAATTTGTGTATGTTGTAAAATGACGCAAAAATCTCCAGCCTAAAGCGCACTTGTACAGTCTAACAAACCGTTTTGTTTATTCGCTTGTACAAAACCCTTTGTGACAGGTAGGTAGAGGGCTGGGAATGGTTAATAAACGGCCGTATTCAAGCGTGAGCGACGCGGGCCGCATGCGGGTGTGCAGGGGTGACCATTGGGGAAAAAATCAAGATAAACTTCCAAAGCAAGTTATTTTTACCCATGCACAATTGCACATTTTTAGACCCGAAAGTGTTTGTCCACTAAGTTTATATTCAAGTATTGTATTTATAAGAGCAATGCAACACAAATGCCACAACGATCGGGTCCGGGCCGCTTGGATCCAGCGTCTCTCCGCGACCTTTACCAGGTTCCAGAAAAGGGACAGACCGTTACTCGCTTCCATTTCTTTCACATTCAGCTTAATGTCTCGTCAAGCTATGTCGGTGTTCTACCTAAGTTCGTCTACGGATTTCCACATTTCTGCAAGCACAGACAGCTTTCATGCTGTCCTCCGAAAAAAGTACGCGTCTTTATCAAGTCGAGTGCGCGCCAGCTCCAATCGCATCCTGAACACCATAGCCTGTAAATTTGACTGTACCATTATGCGACATGTAAATAGTATGACTAACTCAGTTGTGACATATACTTACTAACATTTATTAACAGTATTAACAATTATATGGATCTTTGACATCTGATAATAAAAAATCAAATAAAAAATTCTGATTTTATCCATCCATAATCTTTTAAAACAGAATAGCTGGCTTTGATAAGTAATTAAATAAAAATAGGAGGTGAAATTATACTGTCGCGAAATAAATATCATTAATTTACAACTTCACAGTTAGCTACAATAGCAGTTACGCAGCTAATGGTTCATAGATGGCGCTTTGAACGATAATCGAAAAAAAGTGTTTAAAATGAAAATTATGATTCACTGTGAAGTTGTATGTTAATGATACTCATTTCGCGACATCACAATCTGATATCCTATTTTTAGATAGTCACTACACAAATCCAGCTATTATATTTCTAAAAGATTATGGCAACAGAAATTTAGTATGAAAATTTGATGGAGATGAAACGCCTTAAGCAAACTCTTTGCCTTAAGCTTTCTGAGTGACCTTGAGCTTGTTTCGTAACATACGGAAGAAAACCGTCGATCTACGGTTTTCTTCCGTATGTTACTAAACAATAAAGAACTGAAATATGATAGTTACAAATATTATCTTACACAGCAAAACATCGCTAGCAACGATTCAATTAGAAAATGCAGCGGAACCAAACCAACCCGTCGGTCGTCCGAAGGGTCCCAACCCCAAAGAGAAGGTCAATAACCCCTAGCTCCTACTCACGTTACGTTCATTAGAAATTCCTATATCCATCTCTTTCTATACTATATTTATACACCGGTCTATCTCTTTCCTTCACTAAATAAATAATGTCGGAAATTCATGTGTTTTCTCGCGTAAGTGCAATGCGATACTTGCTGTTATTAGGCAAATAAGTGAATGTTTACGTTGTATGGACGAAAACTTCATACGGGGAGTATGAAATATCTACTGAATATTCAGTAGATATTTCAATATTTCCTGACGTCATTCGATTATGATTCTTGTTGCTTACGAAAGTAGAGATATCATCAGCCAAGGTTGACGTTGTAAGGATGTTTTTCCATAGTGAATTGCACTCTAGGACTATTTGGTTATACCACGGGTGTCGTAAAAGGCGACTAAGACCGCATGGACTCATAACCCGAATGTCTCGGGTTTGATTTCTAGTGACCGTACTATTAGTACTATGTTTTGTTCCACCCAGGTAAATCCCACGGTGTTACCTAAGTCTGCTGACAAATAGCAGTTTTAATAGCACTGTTGTGTTCCAATATGTGTTTACAAGAGAAGTGTCTTATTGTGATTTACTATCAGGTGAGATGAAGGCCAAGTTTAAGCCCATAAAAAAATTACAAGTCCGGCGCGGCTATCTACGAAGGAGGCTCGTGTCCAACATTTGGGAAATTTGAACACAGGTTTTTGGTAAATTTGAATGCGAATACTTTCTATGGATAAATATGCATAATCTATTCATTTTGGTAGTCATTTGTTACCCTGAACGGCCTGCGTCCCTACTTAATTACACTTCAAAATATGAATTTACTGCGTACCCACTAAACAACGAACCTAAACAAAACCTAAACACTAATTTAAATCGCTCACATAACCTAATTCACGGACCCACTAGGGAAGATCGTAAATCAAGGACGATCGTTAACCTATCGATATTACACATTGGCTTATACAATTATGGATGGACACTACGGACTTTGGTACGCCACATCGACCGCAGAATCGCTGGATTCAGGTGGCTCGGGACCGGTCGATGTGGCGTACCATGAAGGAGGCCTATGTCCAGCAGTTGATGTTTCCTGGCTGATGATGACTACGGACTATTTCATGTTTGTTGCAATAGGGCACTATATCTGCACTGTCTTTGCAAGGGCAGAGCCAACTCATTTAAAGAATTTAAAGGGCAAAAAATCCATATGAAGTCTGGTATATTTCAGAAAGAGGCTTTTGAATTATTAATACTCGTAGATGCAGCTACATATCTACTTTTAAACAAACATTTTAAACCATTTTATGAACTGTCATAGCATTCTGACATTCTGATTAAATTTAATAAACCAAACTTGTGAGAGCTAAAAAAAGTCAAAGTTCTAGTGTCGCCAGAACATTTTTAGATCACATGGAATAATTACAAAATTCAACTAAATAAAATATAATAAAATACCAAAATTGTTACACAACGAATGTTGTACTTCAATTGCCACAAGCACAAACTCCATGGTGTAATCGATGTGGCATGTCTGTAGTTTTATACATCAAAATTCATCGTAAATATATCGATACTACAGAGAGTCGTTTAATATCGATAACGGGCTCGTTACGACGTTTTCGATACTCGTAAACAAAGGCGTAAAATTGCTATTAATATTAGGATATAAATTAAAGTATGGGTTATGGTAGAGAAGCTTATTTACATGATATAATGGTTGGTAAATTTAAAACCTGTTTCTTAAGTGTATAACAACAATCGATTAAGTTTTGAGAAGCCCTCGATACGTGAAAAAGAAAGTAAGAAAGAAAACAACAATGAGAAAATAATATGGAAAACAAGCACATTTTAGGGTTCTGCACATCATTGGGGCTTAGAAATTATATAGCTTACTAGCAGCCCGTCCCGGCTTCGCACGGGGTAGACAATTATTTATTTTTGGAAATTTGGATATAATACACTTTTTTTCACAAATATTTTTATTTAGTAAAAAAATATTATTTATTAATTATATATTAAAAAAAATATTTCATTGCCCCCTCCACCCCGCCCGCCGCGATGCCCGGCGCGCTTTTCAGACTGCATCGCAAACAACGGCCACGGCGCTATGGCGGTTTTGTTTACTGTTTGAATTTTTTAATTCGTAATATCTTTTAAATGGAAAGTCCAATTTAAATAATTTAAAAACTATTTTATAGGTAGTTAAATCGTCTTGACCATAAAATAATTTATTTGGATAAGGATTAATATAAACACATAAATAGCATGGTTTGAATTTGGTCAGCATTTTCATTAATGTTTAAAATAAAAAAAGTTGTTGTAGTGACATAACTACAATAGTTGGACATATGCTACCGCGGAGTTTTTTGTAGACATTATGATGTTCTTCAATATTGTTGTACATTATTTTATTCTATCGCTAATAGTTTCGGCAGCGCATTCGACGAAAGACATTTTAAGACTCATTTTTCTACACCTTCGGTTACATTGTTCAAATTTTACCAAGGATCCCTAATTTTTTTCAAAATGAAATGTAGCCTATGTCAAATTGGAAGAATGTAGCATTCTATTGGTGAAAGAATTTTTTAAATCGGCCCAGTACTTTTTGAGCCTATTCATTACAAACATACAAAAATAGTTACAAATCTTTCCTCTTTATAATATTAGTGAAGATGAACTTTGTACATTGTAAAAGAATTTTTTCTTATTTTCTTTGCTGCGTTTTTTTACTTATCATGAAAATTTTGTGTAAAATTACCACCTATTTTTATTTACATTTATAAATTTCCACGCTCGAGGTGAAACGCGATTTACTCGAAATCAATTATTTTCCCTTGAGGTCTATTTTTGCGTAGCCACTCACATTTGTACGTTTCTTTTCCATTTAAACCATTTATTTGCCACAGACAAATTACACATACAAACACACACACATATATAAAACTAATTCAAACATGGTACAGAACCCTTGGTGCGCGAGTCCAACTAGATATTGGCTGGCTGTGCTATTTAGATACCCTGTCACTCTCAACCATTGAATACTGGAGTGTACCTATGTTCCCTACTGGCAGCGCGCGTTGTGTTTACGTTAATTTTGTTGCGCTACCTGTTTAAATTACCTGTAATAATTAACGAGGTATTAGCTTAGGACATGTGTGTGCATAAGACAATAGTATTATTATACGGTTTATGTAAACACTTCTGTCGCAGTTACTGATACTGCGCGGATTCATATTAACTTCGGAAGGTATTGTTTGGGTGGTTGACTTTGAAAAATAATTTTTTCTATTTCAGTTTTGGTTAAAACATAGTAAAGATTTTTATCATCAACATTTAACAAGTAAGATTTTTGCTAAGATTCATACTTTTAAATTATAAGAGTAAGAGAAAAGTAAATAATATTTAAATAGTGTTTGGATCTACATACATGAACCCTGTCATGCATAGGTGGCGTCGGTGACGCAGTTGATAAGGCGCGGCCTCTCAATCTGAGGGTACCGGGTTCGAATCCAGCCGTGTACCTATGAGTTGTTTTTCAATTCAAGTACATTATCCGATTGCTTAACGGTGAAGGAAAACATCGTGAGGAAACCTGCATGTCTTGAACAGGCATGTGAAGTCCGCCGATCCGCACTGGGCCCGCGTGGTGGACTATGGCCCATACACTCTCTGGAGTCTCTCTCTACTCTCAGGAGAGTAGGCCTGAGCCCCTGCAGTGTGGACGTATATAGGCTGTTGATGATGTTGATGAAATAAGTTGAATGAACTCGCTTCTATTTGAGGCTTTTGAACGCAGCTTTTCTAAATAAAGTCCTAACACAAATCCCATTGCGCATAAATAAAATTGCGCTTATATTAAATCCCTGACAGCTTCACAAGCGCCTCTAGCAGTGTCTACGTTCTAGCCTGGATATCTAGCGTTCATATGAAGTGTAGGGGACACGAGAGCATGCGGGTCATTGTCTGGCTTTAATTTTCCGCCGCCATGACCCGGGCGGGTGCTACAAAGCCGACAGCGGACATCGATATAGAGAGGCTAGATAACGCAAAACAGACATTCCGCAAATGTATGAAGCCTGGGCTTGTCCACTTCTGACTTCAAAATATAATTACCAAATAAATGCGTTGTAATTACCACTTTTGAATCGAACAAAACTGTTCTAAAAACAAGCTAAAACCCATTGAGCTTTGAGACTTGAGCTTCAAAATGGCTTTATTAAATTATTTTAATTATTTGTAGTTCCACCAGTTCTCTTTCTACAAGAGATGCAACTAAATTAGGAGCTTTGATCTTCCGTAGTCAATTCCACCTACATTTATGTCTGTGACAGAGATCTTATTTTGTCTTGTTATTAGATTTGTTTTGCAACGACAATTGTTCACGATATTTCCTTTAGTGTTCTTGTATTGTTCATACTATTTCTTATTACGTCGAGTGATTTCGGATTTGGAATAAAGCCGCCCACGAGCCATTTTCCTTGTGGGAGTCAAATACGAGGACTAAAGGTATATCAGAGAATTTAATCGACACTAATACTATACATAGGAAAGTGGGTTTGTTTGTCGCAGCCACGATTATTGTACGAATATGTAAAAATGTTTATCACTTGAATTTTAGGGTTCCGTATCCAAAAGGTGCCAACGAGACCCAATTACTAAGGTTTTTTATGCCTTCATCTCACGTAATGGTAAGTGATGAAAAGCGTGCTCACCTAGAAACCTCAACCTATTGAGACTATGCTACGTTTCATACCGGAACACAACAGAGCTATTAGCGATGCTGTTTGGCGGCAGACTTGGTAGCTAGCCAGGTGGACATAGAAATGCCTTACCATCAAGCAAACCTAGTACCGATAGATGGGAAACCGATCCACTGGGAATCAAACCCGGGGCCTCCGAACTGTTGGATCTACATTTATCCATTAGACCATGGAAGTGGTTAAAACTAAGGTACTGTTTTTCCTTCCGTGCGTAAGTCATGTGGTGATGAAGATGACGTGTTTATATATAAGTTGAACAGCCGATCACTTGGCACCCCAGGGTCCGACTGCTCACCATCGCTGCGGTCCATTCTGCAGCACATGATGGGTTCGAGGGCACTTTGACTAGCGCACAACATAAATAATTCTTTTTGTTCATGAAGCTATGTAAAATGTGTTTGTCTCTTTCTATTCGTCAAGTCTCACTCGCCCTCTACGTTCTTCTGAGACCCTCCTACTCGACTTCCCCCCTCATTCCTCCAAATTTTACTGAAAATCATTTTCCGTGCAGAGTGTCCGACTATGGAACTCTATCCCTGAACCAATTAGACGAGCCTCTTCCTTACAATCCTTCAAAACTACCATAATCGGTATTTCCTTGAACAGATTATTCCTTAGCAGCCTTTTCTTCCTTCCTTTCTGATCTCCTCTGATTTCCTTTTCTTCCTGATCCACCTTATTGTGTCAATTGTTTATCCATTATTATATAAATATATGTAGCACCACTTACCCCTTGTTAATGATATGATTCTTCTGTCCCAAGGTTGCCTGGAAGAGATCGCTATTAGCGATAAGGCCGCCTTCATTGTACCTTTTATGTTCTTTTCTGTGTGTGTGTGTGCAGTATAGTTTATTTGAATTGAACTTATGTTTCTTTTTGTGTTTACTATGTTTGCCAATAAAACGTATGTATATTATACGAAATTTGGTTGTTCCTACCTGACCAAATATCCATAACTTTTTATAGAGCACACCCAATTGACAATAATATATAACTTGCTACCTCCGTTCACGCAAATAAAATAACTACTTAACGAATACTATTGATACATCCCCATATAATTGATAACATGTCGTTATATTTCCTATATTTACGACCTTCGTACAATAAAACGTCTTGTTTATCGGTATCACTACAAAAGAAACAGATCCATGGAAAACTTGTATCTACTCGTATAAGATAGGCATAGAGTAGGTTTTTTATGTGACAAGTAATGTCCCATTCATATTTGTGATGAGTTACCATTGTGACTGGAACGAGATAATCTTGGAGATATATACCTGCAACAAAGTAATTAGGTTAAGTTAGATGATATGTTAAAAGTATATATACAATCCATATACAATCTTATAACTTTTAACGAGCAATTCCGTATATTTATTTCGATTTCGCTGATTAGTATGTAAGGTTATAACCAATGATAATAATTATTATCAATATGTAATTATTTTAATAAATATCGTTGATAATTATTAAGCTATAGTGCAACCCTGCCTAAAAGAGCGTGAATGGCTTAATTTTTTGTGTAGGGATAGCTGAAGGGTCGTAAAAGGACATAGGATACTCTTCATGTCGATTGATCAAGTATATCCTATGGGATACATTCAGAAGTCCAAGCCACGGGCAAGCTAGTATGATTTCATAATTTATTTGAAGGGAAGAAAAATAACTTAGGGTCAGGATGATTTGATTTTTTGGATAGGGATAGTTGAATGGCCGAGAAAGGACACTGGATAATTTTTTACTCTATCGAGCTTGTAGTTCCCGTGGGATACTTTCCGAAGTCCACCTTATCTGACGAGCTACGGGATATGTGTCGCATAACTTACTTCCTCTAACCAATGACAAAACAATTTCGTTGGTGAATAAACATGCGACGACGAACAAGCTGAAGAGAAAAACACAATGTTGGTTGTCGTTTTGATAGCAAACACAACTCAAAATCAGAGACAATTCAAAACCAAACCATTCCATCAACATGAAACCCAGAATACGGAACATAAAAACATATTGCCTCCATAAAAACGAAATAAGGTAAAAACGGAACACTATTCTAGACTAAAAACGCGCGTTGAAACGAATAACATCGAAAAGGGAAGCTTGGAGGGAATTTCAGGCTCGTACGCGTATGAACAGAGCCGGAGCAAGGCTTGGCCAACAAGCTCTCAAGTACCCCAATAAATACTACACATGAAAAGTCAATTAAGAGGCTATGTTGGTAAGACCACGTGGTCAGTTTCAAGGTTGAATTGTTTTGTAGCTGTCCCTCTCCGAGCCCTATCCTACCCGAGCGCGTACGGTGAGACAGCATACATTATGCGATGTTATCCACCCGTTATTTGGATGTTTCGTAGTCCAGGGATCATTTGAAGGATACAGTATATTATGTAACCATTTTTTAATACAGTATACTAATGAAATTTCAGGTGGAAATTTCAGGTGTCGGTGGTTTTTCCAAATTGTTCTAAATTGATTCATACTCTTGTAAATCAGGTTCAAAGTTGGGGCTTTTTATTACCGAAAAATACAATACTTTGACGCCCTGTAACTCTGGAAGTATATATTTAAACGAAAATCTGACTCACCACCGACACAGATATTTGTTTCTAGATTGTGTCTTGAAAATTTCATAGATTTTCATAGCTTAATACTCAAAATATGACTGGACTACGTTTGTATGGGCGCTTTGACAACAGCATAACCTCTTAAATAAGCTAGATTAGACGGTAAAACCTGACCAGCTATCGGGAAAAATCATGATACCTGTGAGAGTATTTAAACGTGAAACAGATTTGCGCATACGCATATTTATTTATTCGAATCTTTGTGTACAATTGTCTATTTAAATTAGTTGTTCGATTATTATCGTTTTAATTAGATTATTTTTCCATGTTTCTAGTTTTACAATATTTTTCTGTGTGTTTGTTTTTGTGTGTGTCGTGTTGTGAAAATGTCGAATAAATACATGTCTATGTCTGTTTGAAGAAAATATCTAAGTATCTATGGCCTATTTCATGCGCTACGCCCTTATAGCGCATATGAAATCTGACAAGAGCAAACTCACAACGAGAGAATGATGCCATGAATAAATAGTACTGGAATGAAAAATGGACAGTTTCCAAAATTAGTTCCAAGTTCAAGGGAGTGCTTCCTCCGATATACCCCCGCAGCCGTCTCTGTCTAATGTCTAGAAATGTCAGTGATCTCTACCCCCTTAAATTCTCGAATTGTATATGTGTATTTTTGTAAGAAGTTTTGTTTTCACCTTTTTGGCAATTATGATTTTTCTGGAAAACGTAAACCTAGGATTTAACCATTCCATAGAGTAAACAAAGATTGTACGAATTGCGATGGCGGAAGTAACATAAAAAGCTATTGCGCACATTTCAAAATGCATCGTGTATTTGACATCTACGCCTAATATTGAGCCCAACAAATATTCTGGGTATAATTTTTTGGGAACAGAAAACGTTTGGCCACGATCTCACGATCTCTCATATGGTAAGCGACGATGTGGTCGAAGATGACTGATGATTATGTCAATAAAGAAATACAGACGCTAGCAGTGTTTTTAACCGACTTCAAAAAAGGAGGAGGTTCTCAATTCGACGAGCATGATTTTTTAAATGTTTGTTACCTCAGAACTTTTGACTGGGAGAATCGATTTGGATGATTCTTTTTTTATTTGAAAGGTGGTGCTTCCCGTGTGGTCCCATTTTAATTTGGTACAGTTCTGACAACCGCATCCATGAGAAAACGATATAAATCTCAAATCTGCCTTAGTAAAAGTCGACATTTACGGCAATTCAAGTCAGTTCCAATTCTTTTTGAACGCATTTACTTGTTAGCTTAGATATACACTGGATACAGTGAGACGCCTTAGGAATGACTTATTTGTACTGTTAGAGCCCAGGTGTTCATTTGTTATACCACCTCGTGATATATACAACTTGTTTGCCGTGTCACGCCCCATTAAAAGTACAGCCTGCGTACGTGCCTGCTCCTGAATCCGTAGGAATGAATAAAAAATAGCATCTACAAAGGGAGCGCGGGTCAAAAGCGAGATACCTCGGAGTGTAATAAAGTCCCTCCCGCTAGAGCACCGGGTGTTTCGAATTAAAAAGTAATGTGGCTTTCGACAATTGCTTAGGATTTGCGTTTCGGTGCTTACGAAAATGCAGCAGTTACAAGTCATGCAGGAGTCCAGCAGAATGAAACCATAGAGCTGAGTGATCGTCAGTTTTGATATCTATGTTCTATGAAAACAACCCGACGCA